>ML804448.1:18282-37723 GCA_009831015.1 Picea engelmannii
TTCGGGTAATTGGGCACCGGTTCCTGACTGTGATTTTGTTTAGAGCTTTGTAATCAATACATAGTCATCGGATCTTGTCTTTCTTCTACACCAGCACAATTGGGCTTTCGTAGGGTGAGGAGCTTGGTTGAATGTGCCCTTTTTGGAGCAGCTCTAGAATCTAGCGCTTGATTTCCGCATTTTCCAGAAGAGAGCGTTGATATACTGGCCCATTAGGTAAAGGCGCGCCAGGGATCAAATCGATTGAATGCTTGACCTAACAGTGCAGAGGCACCCCGGTAGGTGAGGTGAAGATGTCTCGATATTCTTCCACGACTTTGTCTACTTGCTTCTGCTGCGTAGAGAAGCCATGTGCGGAGGCCATAGATGTGGTCGCGACCTTCCATTCACTTTGATAGCGAATCATGAAGAGGACAAATTTCTCAGTCTAGGAGATGACCTTCCTGCACTACTTAGCTGAGACCAAAGAAATTGCAGTAGGTGGAGCTACCTTTGGTATCCTGTACAGTTGTCTGCCCCAAGTAACAATGACACTACGAGATCTAAATTCATATACAGCATGACGTTTCCAAATATATGGCTGGCCTAAAAGAATATCACAAGCTTCAAGTGGGGCAACATCACACAATACATCATTCTTGAAGGGTTTGATGCCATAGGTCAACCAACATTGTTGGTTGACGCGAAGATCTCGTCCTTGGCTGAGCCACCTGATGTTGTATGGTTGCGGATGTGGTGTTGTGAGCAACTCCAACAGCTTGATGACCTCTGTTGATATTAAGTTCTTTTGGCTTCCACTATCAACAATGAAATGTAGTAGAGCACCCTTTACCCATGCCTGCGAGTGAAAAAGGCATTCACCTTCCTCCGACTCTTTTGGTTCATTTGGCTGGACCTTGGTGGTAGCGACTATGGCATTGGGTAATGCATCAATGATCTACTTCCCCTTGTCTGGCTCTAAACCAGAGTCGAAGCCTGGATCTGACTCTAAGGCTTTCAACTCGACTACCAATGGCTGCTTCAAGCGACATTCATTAGTGTTGTGTCAGGGGTTTTTATGGAACTCGCACCACTTCCCGATGTCTTTCTTCGTCTTCCCATTACCCTTCTTTACTTGCGGCTTAGACTGGTTGTCCTGAGGTTGTTCATCCTTGCTTTGTCCATTGTTTTGTGGGTTGGGATTGCCTTTGCCCTACTTCTATTGTGATGCATTCATAGATCCAAACTCTCGTTTATTCCTCTACTTAAATTTTTGCTCGATTTTGACAACATATCAATAAGCAATTCTCAATGACGAGATGTCCAGAAACTCCATTTTTGTTTGGATGTACCTATATAGACCCTATGGTATTTTAGAATCAGATGTCGCTTGGAATCTTTGATACCCAACTTGATGCACAAGGTATGGAAGGCATTTGTGAACTCCGGCACTGTTTGGTCCCTCTCCCGACGCAGTGTGGTCCATCTCGTGTACTGGTCGTCACAATTTCCAACAGGATAATATTGTTCCTTAACAACATCTATAAAAGAGTCCCAAGTGGGTTCGACCCTAAACATTCCAGACTCTATGGAATTTTGTTCATAGTAAGTCTCCCACCAATTTTTGACATTGGGGATAGCCTTAAGGAGCGCAAAGGTGATCTTTTCCCTATTGGAAAAATTGTGGACAGAGAAATAACCTTCCAACAAAGTTACCCACTTTTCCAAAGCATCCTCATCTATCTGACTTTTAAATACGGGAATATCAAAATTAACTTGTACCTTGAAGAGGGCGGCGCCGCCAAAGTGGCCGCTTGACGAAGACGCGTCTGTTGTTGGCAATCATCAAAGGATTTGGGCAAAATTATCCATCATCTCGTTTCTCTATCGCACGAGGGCTTCCTCAAGCAACAACTTAATAGGATCTCTTGCTCCCTTGTCTCTCTTTTCTTCCACCATGGGAGGTCGTCAGGGTCGGCAAGGACGATCTTTCAAAGGCTCAAGTAGTTCAAGTCCCAGCTCCTTATACCCTAGCCTCGTTGGGGACATGCATAAAGAAACAAATAAAGAGCAGACCGCTCTGATACCACTGATCAGGATTTATGAGGGAACGAAATGAAACATAGAAATATGACAGAAACACAGAGATACAGTAATACTCAATTTCTATTAATGAATGAAATATGCAGGAATTGTAAAATAGTAGAGTAAAATGAACTCGCTAGAATGGTGGCAGCTAATCTTTGAGAAGAAATGTGACAGCTACACGCATTCACAAAATGTGATTACAATGAGGCCAAAAGGCCTTTTAACATAAAGCATCGATGAGAAAACCCTAAACATCCAAAACCCTGGCCCCAGAAGATGAAACACGAAAAGGTTTGTGGGCCCCGATGTGGTTAGTTGATACGTCAACTTCCCAAGGGCATTACTTTTGCATACGATCTCTGTTTGGGGCACTCAATAGCCCGTCAAAAAGGTCTAGCCGAGAAGTACACATTTCGAATAGCCCGGTACTTGCCTTTGGCTATCTACTGCACACTGTCACACCAAAAAAACATCATTTAGAGCCTCAAAACGGTCCTGGAAGTTCAGGACCTGAACAAACCATAAAAAACTGCCAAGATGGAAACTGTGTTTTGAGCCAGTGGAATAGGTGGGTGGCCACTGATGTCCACATGGATCATCAGAAGACCCACAAAACAGAAATCAGCGATCCCATGAACTACCCTTTCTCTCACACTAAAAGTATTCAAAGAGGATTGAAAAGTTGGCACGAGTGTTGGAGTGTAAATATTTGATGAAAAGTTGGCACAAGTGTTGGAGTGTAAAATTTGATGAAGCAAATCAAATAAGAAAAGCCATTGTCAAACTACTAAGGTGTAGAATCTTCAGCCAGCCCTGTTATCATACTAGGGGCTGAAAAAAAAGCATCCTAAGCTGTATGAGTTGATCCATCCCCGTTATCCCACTTGTGGTGGAAAAAGACCTCCTAAACAGTAGGGGTTCATCATTATACAAGAAGTTTTATCTTTCCCCTTCCAGCAGCTTCCCTTCTTCACCGAGCTAATTTGGAGAGGGGCCAGGCCAACAGGACCGCTATGAATGAACTCTAAACTGATAGACCATGATGACCAAAAATCCATTAGTGTCCGGTGCAGACCTCTCAAGACACAATGAGAACATGGGTGCCTGATAAGCATGAAGTTACATTTAAGCCCTGACTTTTGGGAGCTCAAAATCAAAATAAAAAACCTTTCATGGAACCACCTGTCCTGGCGGGCTCCATGATCCCCCAGGGTAAAATGCTAAGCCTAGTTGTGACAATGGGACCACAAGGTAAATGTCGTTATATTGAGTAGCAAAAACAAATTCTCGGCCCTCCAACGCAAACAAATTCCCACTATCCCCTCCTTTCAGAATTTCTCAGGTGCTATTTATTTAATTTTCATGCAGGAACATGGCAAAATCCATTCTTCTGACAAAATTGGAAAGGACATTGCTTAAACATCACTAAAGCAATAACAATAACACGGGATTGGATTCTAGACTGACAGAAGGGTACAAATATATTAAAAAAACCTTTCACAACTACACATTTATCAAGATTGAAATGCTTGACCTTTAGGGCTAGAAAGATCTCGTCCTGTCGCTGGAACTCTGCAAGCACCGCAAGAAGATCGGACTTCAAGAGCCTGGCCACATGGGTCTTCATGAACTTTTGAACCCGTTCATTGTCCTTCTTCAATCTCTTCAATTCCTTCACAACGAGCAACCCTTCTCTGCCCATTATTTTCTTTTTGCCTCTCCACAGGGAAAGAGTCGGAATGCCCGAAGATGATGATGAGAATGGTCTGCATGTCTGAGCGTTTAACCCACTTCCTCCCGAAACCTCTGTCAAAAATGGAGGTTTTCCCCGATTATTTTCGTTGAAGTTCTGCTCAGGATTGATACCCACGTCCAAAAAACGTACAAGGCTCCTTCCAGATAAAAAATTTAATAAAACGGACCGGGAGCTTGACCTGAAAATTGCACGGGTAGCCATCCCAACAAATTCATGGAAATTAAGACTGATATGTAATGCCTCAAACCCCTTGCTAAATCTGTTGGTACTAACAGCAATATTGATCCGCGTCACACTTTTCTCGTTCACTTCTGTTTACATAAAATATTTGTACTCTACGAGATGTGTATGGGAAAGGGTGTTGAAGAAGGAGGTTCTTGTTAGTACTATAATTTGTTGACTTCATATTAATGTGTTTTTTGATTATAAATTTTGGCATCATCTTGTTGTTTGAGCTAGAAAACTAAAAACATTATTTTTTATATAATAAAAAATATCTCATATGTCATCATTTCATTGAAGAATAGATTCGAAGTCTTATTGTTGCTATTCTCAATGTTTTAAATGTTTAGATATTCAAAGTTTTAAGCATCAACGCCCTTTTTTAATTTTTTTTATTTTTATTGAAATGTTTACATATCGAAATTTTAAGTATCGACGTTTTGTTTTTTTTTTTAAATTGAAATGTTTACATACCGAAAGTTTTGAGCATTGACACTCTTTTTGAGGTATTTGAATAGGCCTGACAACTTAAATGTTTACATAGCGCGAGGCCCTTAAACAGGCTTGACAGCCTTAAATGTTTACTTAAATAGGCATGTCACAGTACATTTTTCCTCAAATTTTTCCATACAATGTTGCAGTGAATTTGGACAATATTGTTGTCCACCGCCACTCGCATAGCCATCATATGTTTCATACTTCTTCTATGCTTGGAATGCAATTTAGTCATCATTGAAGATACATATATTGTTTATTGGTTCACTAGTTGTTGTTTGTTCGTTGGTTCATCAGTTGTTGCTTGTTGTTGTTTGTTCGTTGGTTTATCGGTTGTTGCTTGTTGTTGTTTGGTTCAGCTTTGCAAGGTTGAGGTCTTGCACCTGCAGTTGGACCTGTTGGTGCTTGTTGTTTGATTTTGTTTGTTTCAGCTTTGCAAGGTTGGAGTCCTGCACCCGCAGTTAGAGTTGTTTTTTCACTTTGCAGAGTTCAAGTCCTGCACCCGCAATTGGACCTGCGATTCTATCGTTCATCGTTGACGAGTAAGTTTCAATACCATGGTTTCATTCGTATTCGTTGTTTGTTGTTTATGGTTTACAGTTTGCAAGTAAGAAAGTTTAAGTATTTCCACTCGCATGGTCATCATATGTTTCATATTTCTTCTATGCTTGGAATGCAATTTAGTCATCATTGAAGATACATATATTCTTTACTGGTTCATTGGTTGTTGCTTGTTCATTGGTTCATTGGTTGTTGTTTCTTGTTGTTTGGTTCAATTTTGTAGGGTTGAGGTCATGCACCTGTAGTTGGACCTGTTCGTACTTGCTCACTGGTTTGTTGTTTGTTGCTTGCTTTTGTTTGCTTCGACTTTGCAAGGTTGGGGTCCTGCACCGGCAGTTGGAGTTGTTTTTTGCACTTTAGAGGGTTCAAGTCATGCACCTGCAATTGGGCATGTGATTATGTCGTTCATCATTGACGAGTAAGTTTCAATACCATAGTTTCATTTGTATTCGTTGTTTAATGTTTATTCTTTGCAGTTTGCAAGTAAGAATGTTTAAGTATGTATTCATCATTCTTATACTGCAGACTTTCCATAGAGGTTGGCATATATTTTTCTCCTACTCTTAAATTTTCCTCCGATTTTTTCCCCAGGCTCTGCACCATGTGCATGCCAATGTCGTCTGCACAACTCTGGCTGTCATTTTTTCTAGCATTACAAATCCCAGTCCTTTGTCGTATGTGACAAAGTGGAAATCTAATGCCTCAATTGAATAAGGAATTCTTTAGCCTTCACACCTTGCCCTCGATGATATTCTCAGCTTGCCCGGGAATGAGTAGCTACCTATCTCGTACGGGAATCGAACCCGTGTCTTTCACATGAAAAAGACAATGTCAAGCTTGTTGTCTTTGCATAATGTTCTTGTAGAAGAAAACTGCAGGTAGGTGTAGAAGGGCTAGGTGTGGTACAACGGTAGCTAAGCTGCAACAAAATTGCACACCATTGTCAGGCATTATCCATCTTTGTCGGTGACATATTTCAGTAAGTTATAAAGAAAAAAGTTCCAGGACCTGGAATGCAAATCCTGGGTAGTTCTAGGACCTCTTATTGCACTTTGCAGGGTTGAAATCCTGCAGTCCCAATTGGACCTGTGATTCTGGCGTTCATCATCGACGAGTAAGTTTCGATACCATAGTTTCATTCGTATTCGTTCTTTACTGTTTACTATTTACAGTTTTCTAATAAGAATGTTTAGGTATTTATTCATCACTCATATGCTGCAGACTTTCCATAGAGGTTGGCATATCTTTCCCTCATGCTCTTAAATTTTGCTCCAATTTTTTCTCCAAACTCTGAACCATACCTACATGCCTTTGCAAAATGTTTTTGTAGAAAAAAAAGATGTTGAGATGGTGCTAGCAAGAGTAGTTTTTCATGGATTGCAAATTGCAATATTCAATCTCTATGTCGCTCCGCGTGCAACATTGCTAACATAATGAATGTTTTTTCAAATGCATTACACCATTTACATCTGAATGAAACCATTATCATTCTAGGAGACTTCAGTGTTGACATGCTACAAAATAGTGTCATAACAAAAGAATTGGAAAACTACATGTGCAATTACAATCTTTGATTTCTTTTGGTTAAGATAAAACATGTATAGAATGCACTTATTGACCATATATGGTCAAATGTGTTCATATCACAATACACCCTCTTTATCTTATACACAAACTAGTCTGACCATGATACAATTTGTCTTGTACTTAAATTATGAAATATACATCAAACATATTACAAAATTATATTTCCATGTCTCAAAGCATATCTCGATACTTTGTTGCACAAAACCAAATCATTCAGCTAGGATCATCCAACTTCTTAATATTTTTTGGCTTGTAATATATTTTGGCCAGGAAAAAATCTATATAACCACAACCATGGATCAAGAAAAACAAAGGTTTATGCTTCTAACTCTATCTTTTATTCTATTCCTTTTATTATCATTTACTGTATGTACATATTACTTGTTTTCCCTTACATACAACCTTACATTCATGTTCATTGTATTTTGTGCGTTCCCACATTGAAACAAATAGAATAATTGGAGAAGACGAAGGACTCTTAACCAAAAATGTAGAAGAGGAGATACAAAGTTGCATGCTTCTACTCTTATTTCATATTCCATTGTTTTGTATTTCATTTATTGTATGTATATTTATTCTACTCATTTGCACCTAATTTATTGTATGTAGGTACTACATATCTTCCTACATAATAACTTATCTTCATGTCAACTGTATTTTATGTGTTGTTATATTGAAATAAATAGAACTGTATTTATTTTTTTACATGTATTTCTACATACCAACTTACCTTCATGTCCATTGTATTTTCTGCATTGCTACATTGAAAGAAACAGATTAGTTGGACAAGAGAATGAAATCTTATATGCCACAGCAGAGGAAGCTGAAGTACAATCTTCGAAAAGGTATACCAATTGTGATAGTAAGTCAAACACACAAAACGAGTAGGTGGATAAAATATTGGACTAGAAAACGATCATTTGGCAACAATTGGCCTTTGTTGAGACTTCCCGCTTCCGAAAATTACCCTCCCCTTTTATATTTTCCCACTCTCTATTATCCCTTTTTTTTCCCTCTTTTATACTTAACCGAATTCCCCTTTCTTTTTCCCCTCTACATTCCCTTTCTGGTTGCTTTACTTAGTCGTTTTTCCGAAAATGTCTAGGTGCACGCGTTGGCAGACTCATGGGTTCACATTTCTACTCATGCTTCTATATCACAAGTCCGACTGACCGCTTCCTCATTCCATACTTAGCCACTTTTTCGAACGCAGGTTCCCGGAATGGCGGGCTCGAAATTGTGCTTCTATTGTTCTGTGTCCTGCAAACAGAACCCGAAGTTCCATGATATACAAATTGACAGCGGGACTCCCAGGCTTGCGGGCTCAAGATTGTGTTTCTATTCTTCTGTGACCTACAAACAACTTCTGGAGTTCCGCGGTATACAGATTGGTCGTCAGACTCCCCCATCATGCCCTGTTTCGTGTTACACATTTTTGCACTCAAAATTTCCGAGACATACAATTTGATCGTCGGGTCCTCACATTTCCTGAGTATCCCTTGACACCCTATTTCATACTCCATCTCCTTCGAGCCTGTATGTGTGATCCGAATGGATCTTTTAAACGACAATGGTTGAGTTATTTAGCATGTGTTAATTAAACATTTAGGAAGCTGAATGAAAGAGGAAGAATTATAGAAGAAACATATCAGCCATATAAACATGTACAGATTTGGAAATAAACATGAAGAACAACAAACCATAAAACACCAAAATGATAATGGAGTTCGACAATCTCGCCTATGTCTCTGGGCCTTTGTCTTAGTGGGTGAGGCTTTCTTATTTTTGTTCAAAGCTTTAAAAGTACATCACAATAGTGCCAAAAAGGTTATAAACCGATATGGTCTTGTTCTACCAGATCTTTGGAACCCAACAAAACTGACGACACTGAAATCAGATGACCGGAGCTCCCAGAAATGGCCCACAAAGGTGCTCTCCTCAACAGCTTCCTGCATAAAATGGCTTTGGCTTGGAAAATCTTCAGCATAAACCTTCTCTCAACCTCCTTCATGGCTTCAAGAAGCCCTAGTTTATATAGTTCTGAAGTTGGTAATCATGTCCCAACTTCCCCCCAAGATCTAGCCTCAAAAAGGGCCCAATATCCCCCAAAAAAGACCAAAATCCCACCAATCTATTGATAAAATCAATTAAAAATCATATTGTATAGTAATAAAACCTACATTTGAGAAATATTAGGGTGCAACCCCTTACTTGTTGGCCCCTGGTCATATGGAGGATCTCCATGTGGCCCTGGCTATTCAAGCGTGCTGACCCACTGCTATCTCAGCCCTATCTTATGGTGCAAGGCCATGTGGCCAAGTGCTTCACACTCCACGTTCTATAATGTAGTTAGAGCCCCCGATATCCATCCCACGGTTAGGCCTTTAGTCGGTGGGCTAGCCCAACCGACCAGGGCCTAAACCCTACCTCTGTGCCAAAACTTAAATGCAGGGTCTGGGTCGTATGGTGGTGGTTGTATGTTAAGACTTACGACCAGGGGCTAGTTCCCAATGGTCATCTGCACGCCATGGTAAAGGCAAAGGTCACATGTTACTGGTCATATTGTCGAGGGCTGGGGCTAGGCCCCAGCCCTTTTTCGCCCTGATTTTCAACATTTAACACTTTAAGTACAATGTTTTCCCCTTGTATAACAAGTAACATATGCGAGCGAGCTAGCTAGCTAGCCCGGCCCTGCCAAACCCTTAGCTCAGTCGAAGGTCACACGGTCGACTCCCCCAGACCATAAACTTTTACTAAAACAAAACAGCCAATGAATGGGTGCCACATGGCAGCCCATGCTTGGGCCACGTGGCACCGTACCATACACCGAGAGTACTGCCACATGTCAGTGCCTGATTCATCCATATATGCCAGCCACTTGTCTGCCATGTCACATGCCACTGTACCTACCACATAAGCATCGTACGGATGTGCCACATGTCACCCTTGCAGTGGTGACATGTGTCACTCCCTGATTGGTCCACCTGTCTGACACGTCAGCAGTCTATACGCCCAGTCACCCTGCCACGTGTCAGTCCGTACGCCCAGTCTGCACACTGAAACCTGCCATGTGTACCTTGCCACATCAGTCGTACAACCTGTATAGTCAACTTCCATGTGGCACTATACGGACTGTATAGTCATCATTTTTTTGCTTGTTTGGCCAAATGAACAGACTATGATATCTGGAGCATATGATGTTTGTTTGAGCCCTTTCAAGTTGCGTTGGGTTTGTATCGACCAAGCCTACGCACAAGTTCGTTTTGAAGAGATTCTGAGCACTTTGATTTTTAGTCCTTTATGAGCCCTATCTGGCTCCTGGATCCATTTATGGATCACACCTCCTCACTAAAGACCTTTTGGTCCCCAAAAGGCTACTGACCAGTCATCAAGTTTAGGATAGGCCACCCGACTTGTTCCTTGTCTTTGAATAATGTCCTGTGCACCTGTCTCATCAAGATCAACTATAAAACAATCACGATAACTGACAACATATTGTTAGCCATTTGTATCCTGTCACATCTTACTGAAGCCACTATCATCCATGTAGACAACATTACTAATGACAGCATAAAAAATATGGCTGCAATTGAGCTGATATGTTTGTAATATTTGCACGACATTAGCTTATCTTGACGCAAAGTGTGATTGATTTTTCATTCTACAGTAATCTCTTATTCTTGCTTAAGATTGATTACTTGACTTGAAACAATTATAGGTGTGTTTCTTGCTTGAGTTGCCTTTCTTAATTGTTCCAGAGTTTGAAGAGATTTATTTGCCTTTAAATGATGAGCATGAACCACATATTCTTGACCTGCCTTGGTTAAGTTATATTGATTCATTTCCTTGTAGAAGATTGCTTTACGATCATACAAGTAAGGACTGCCTAAGACCATTCCACTTTCACTTAGTGGCACCACATCACATGTTACCTCGTCCACAAACTTAGATGAAATTGTAAATTTTAATGTGCATTGCTTTGTTATGTGCAATTGATTATTGTTGCTTATCCATTTAAGTGTGTAAGGCTTGTGATGCATCTGTGTTTTTAATCTCAATTGCTAAACCAATTCCTCTGAAATTAAGTTAGATTGAGATCCATTATCTATCAATGTGCCGACCTTATTATGTCGCATTATGACCCTTATGTGAAACAATTTACTCCTAACATCGAATCCATCACCAATTTTACATGTCAAACCAACCAATGAAACTTTAGATTCATCACCTGAATCTGATCCCAAGTCTATTGGTCGTGTTGTTGCTGCAAGTGTTTGCCTCCCTTTCCTTTATTTGAACCACTTTGGTCTCTTCTCGGGATGCAATTTCCAACAACGATCCTCATCATGCCCCTCTTTCTTGCAATGCTTGCAAGAGGGCTTCTCTTCCTTTCTTGGCATTGAATTTGCCTTCTTGCCATGCCACTTGCGTTTGTCCTCTTTCCTTGAAGATGATTCCCCTGTTACACCAACTCATGTTTTCCCTGCTTCAATGTATGTCGCTTGAACAGAAACCCCATCAATATTAGTAGGTCCAAACATGAATACAGTGTTACGTATATGTGCAGGTAAACCTCATATATACTTCATAAGAGTTTCTTGGGTATGTAAAGGAATATCTAACATCAATGCCATTTTACGAAATCCGTTTGTATATTCTTGCATTGTTTGTCCTTTTCTTAGTTTAAGAGCTTGCCATTCAATTAACACTTTCTCTTTATAACCCAAAGGATAGAATTGCTTTCTAAGTGCAGAAATAAAACTTTGCCATGATGGAAATACATTACCCTTGTTGCATGCCATTTTGCAACTTGCTTTGCCACCAGATGAGTGTTGTGCCTGCAAGTCTAAGTGATACCAACTTGATCTGAGTTGCCTCATCCTTGATTTGTTGCACACTGCAATAAACCTCCATCTGTCTGACCCAATTGTCAAGTCTCTATGCATTAACTTCACCATCATACATGGGTAATTCAAATTTAACATCAAGTTTTAGTAAAGGCATTTCATTCTTATGTTTATGAACACGTTTCTTTGCAGTGGATTTAGAACTTGAACTTGAAGAAGAAGGAGAAGAAGGAGGTGAAGGAGGAATTTGAGGAGGATCCTCTCCTTTTTCACTTTTTTCCCTTTGAAGATTCACCCAGATTCAGCCTCTTTTATTCCAAGTAATCCTCATACAAAACCTTCATCATTTTCGACACGACAAAGAAATTTTTTCGAAACTCTTTCTCATCCTGAGAAAGTCCCTCTTCTAATGCCATCTTCTCGCTTTGAGAAGTTATCTTTCTCAATCCAATCAATGGATTCTCTTCAACAAGCTCGCCTTCACCACGATGTAGCTTTTCCTTGGTTAACATGCAAACTCAAATCCAAACGTCAACTAGCTTTGATACCACTTGATCTGAATGGATCTTTTAAACGACAATGGTTGAGTTATTTAGCATGTGTTAATTAAACATTTAGGAAGTTGAATGAAAGAGAAAGAATTATAGAAGAGACATAGCAGCCATATAAACATGTACAGATCTAGAAATAAACATGAAGAACAACAAACCATAAAACACCAAAATGATAACAGAGTTCGGCAATCTCGCCTACGTCTCCAGGTCTTTGTCTCAGTGGGCGAGGCTTTCTTATTTATGTTCAAAGATTCAAAAGTACATCATAGTAGTGCCAAAAAGGTTATAAACTGATCTGGTCTTGTTCTACCAGATCTCTGGAACCCAACAAAACTAACGACACTGAAATCGGATAACCGAAGCTCCTAGAAATGGCCCGCAAAGGTGCTCTCCTCAACAACTTCCCTGCATAAAAATGGATTTGGCTTGGAAAATCTTCAACATAAACCTGCTCTGAACCTCCTTCATGGCTTCAAGAAGCCATGGTTTATATAGATCTGAAGTTGGTAACCATCTCCCATCTTCCCCCCAAGATCTGGCCTAAAAAAGGGCCCAATATCCCCCAAAAAAGCCCAAAATCCCACCAATCTGCTGATAAAATCAATTAAAAACCATATTGTATAGTAATAAAACCCACATTTGAGAAATATTAGGGCACAACCCCTTACTCGTCGGCCCCTGGTCGTATGGAGGGTGTCCATGTGGCCCTAGCTATTAGGGCGCATTGGCCCCCTGCTATCTCAGCCCTGGTCTTATGGTGCAAGGGCATGTGGCCAAGTGCTTCACCTTCCACGTGCTATAATGTAGTTAGAGCCCCCGATATCCAGCCCATGGTTAGGACCTTGGTCGACGGGCTAGCCCGACCGATCGGGGCTTAAACCCTACCTCTGCGCCAAAACTTAAATGTAGGTCATATGGCGATGGTTATATGTTAAGACTTGCAACCAAGGGATATTTCCCAATGGTCATCCACACGCCATGGTAAAAGGAAAGGTCACATGTTACTGGTCATATTATCGAGGGCTGGGGCTAGGCGCCAGCGCTTTTCCGTCTGAATTTTCAACATTTAACACTTTAAATACAATGGTTTCCCCTTGTATAACAAGTAACATATGCGGGTGGGCTAGCTAGCCCAGCCTTGCAAACCCTTAGCTCGGTCAGAGGTCACACAGTCGACTCCCCCAAAACATAAACTTTTATCAAAACACAACAGCCAATAAATGGGTGCCACGTGGCAGCCCATGCCTAGCCCACGTGGCATCGTTCCATACGTTGAGAGTACTACCACGTGTCAGCGCCCGATTCATCCATGTCTTCCAGCCACGTGTCTGCCACATCACATGCCACTGTAACTACCACACAAGCGTCGTACGGATGTGCCACATGTCACCCTTGCAGTGGTGACACGTGTCACTCCCTGATTGGTCCACCTGTCCAACACATTAGCAGTCCGTACGCCCAGTCACTCTGCCACATGTCAGTCTATATGCCCAGTCAGCACACTGAACCCTGCCACGTGTACCTTGCCACATTAGTTGTACGGTCGTACGACCTGTACAGTCAGCTACCACGTGGCACTGTATGGACTGTACAGTCATCATTTTTTTGTCTATTTGGCCAAATGAACAAATTGTGATATCTGGAGCATATGACGTTCGTTTGAGCCTGTTCAAGTTGCGTTGGGTTCGTATCAATGAGGCCTATGCACACGTCCGTTTTTAAGATATTCTGAGCAGTTTTATTTTTAGGCCTTTCTGAGCCCTATCTAGCTCCTGGATCCAATTCTGGATCAATGTGACATCCAGAACAATTATGAACAATATACAATGCATATGTTTATTTAGTCATTTTGATGTTCATGTACACATGCTTGCATCATAAAAAGTTGGACGAGTGACATGGGCATGAGTATTCAATCATCGCAAAGATCAACAGAATGACAAGGCCAAAGGTAAAGATTCATACATTGTGTTATTTCTATGCTTGCCAAACAAATATCCTGAGCTATTTATTCATCTATGTCATGATAAATATGTTGATTTCATCTGCAACAGATGCTTTGCAGTTCACAAGAAGTATCGACGAGCTCAAGTGAAACGCCCAACATAGTGCAAGCTTCGTAGACTAAGAGGTAGGGTTACAAAGCTCTCACCTGCATACTTCATCCAAGTTGTGCGTCTACTTGTACATTTATGCCAAAAAAAAGAAAACAAAAAAATGATGCAGACTGCCATTCACGTAACTTTTTTTGTTCATAAAATGTCACCAGGTCTAAACTTATAACACCCAATATACTATCGATAGAAGGCTTGAATAGTCGTCGAACTGGACAAGTGTTTGTTGGGGACATAATGGTCGTGTATAGAACCTACTTAGACAAGACAAACAAAACTAGATGCATTGTGCATGCTGACGTGACAGAAAATGAAGCCATGATGACAGTCACACTGACTATCCCTACACAACTTGTACAGAAACATGCAGAAAAGATCTTGCCAGGTAATGGGATATCCATTAGAAATTTTAATATATTATCGAAAACAGTATATGACCATGGTGATTGTGATCGGATTATATTGCTCAACGAAACAAGTATTGTGGAAAAAGTTCCCACGATTTGTTCAGGATATTGTTTCGTACCGAACACAACAATCAACCAACTTGCACAGAGCAACGACACTTACCCAATCAGAACCATTGGTGCAGCTGTCACACTCACGAGAAAAGTTGGCTTGCAACACATTCTCCATATAAAAGATGGAGAGTTAGACAACGACAAGGCAATGGTACCGTTCTCCATATCCAGTTTTGTCCTTTACTTTCACATGCTCATATATCTCAATTATGTTACACAACTATTACACTGTTCCATGTTGCAGTTGCAATTGTTCGACACCTATTCAAATTTATTTACCTCAATGGAACAACAATTGCATAAAGGGCAATTTCCACTTACGCTCTTCAAAAATATAACAAAGAAAAGAGATGTTAAAGAAATGATCTTTCGCACAACCCCAACAACATTTGTAACAGAATTGCGAATAGACATACTACATGATTTCAAGAAACTAACTAGCTCGACAACTGTTGTGCGTATACATCTACAATTCCATCCACACTTTGCTCATAAAAATTGCCTTGAACAATTTTCTGCAGCTTTTTTGTTGTAGAGTTGTATATTATATTGTTCAATATATTAACTATTATGCTCACGTGCGCAGGTTGAGGGTGTTTTGGTTACAGTGAATGCATACTCGACCCCCTTCGAGCCTATATGTTCCAAATGCAACTCCCTTACTTCTGCCTCTGCTTTCATAAATGATGGCACAATTGATTGCCTACGATGCAGTAAAAATATTCCCTTACATATATAGACATTGCCTCAACGCTGCCCTCCGAACCCTCAACAACACAATTTTACATTGTACAATTAGACAACCTCGATTACAAGATGTGCTTCCTGGGTTAGCAGAATTGCTATATGAAGTATACCTACAGAAAAAGGCAAACAATGCCTACATGTTACGCGACTTTCGCGTCCATAGCAAATTTACATTAAATGAGGACAATGTCATATTGCATATCGACTGAACCAAAAAAGAAAATTTCCATATCAAGCGTTGACAAGAAATGAAACAATCTCATTTGTATTTATCCATGCTACCCAATGAGGATATGAATAGAGTTTTGTAGTGCCATGGCAAATTGAACTGGAAACACATAAGATTGTTCAGTCTGGGAATGAGAAGCATGAGGACAAACCTCATACAAAGTATCCAACTGTGAATAAATCAAGTCCATCGTTTGAGCCGTCAAATTGGCTTGCTCCTTTGAACAAAACCATCATGCATTTTCAATAATATTGCAAATTTGGCATTGTTCGAACTCCATTAAGTTAAATGTTGACACTCTTTTCCAGAACTAGTAATGCTAGAACATTGTCAGGTCAACGTGATCTTGGTTCATAGTACTATCAGAAGCAAATGTTCATAGTGATCTTGGTTCATAGTAATATAGTAATCGACAAATTTATTGGTGCCCATTTGGGGATTTGGTTAGAGATGGGATACAATGCCCAATCTCCGCTGATTTTTTCTTGTCTTGTGTTTGGCAGACTTTTGTTCATGTGGTTTCGTACTGTAGTTCAAGGTTCTCATGGGCCTGGTTTTTGAATTATGGTTGGATGATAGATTCAGGATCTTAGCGGTTTTTCTATGATCTTAAAGAATATACAAGACCTGCTTTGCCTTTTAATGTAAGCTCTATGAAGCAAATGTAATATGTAGTTTATTTTAGCACTTTTACTTGGTCAATGAAATTACCAAAATTCTTCTTCAGAAATATTTTGAAATAAAAGGATATATGATAGGTGAAGTCCAATGGAACTATGATATCAACCACACAAAATTAAAATTAAAATTCATCGTTGTTATACTTACAGTGAAGTTGACAGTACAATAATTTTACTTGAACATCCCAAAATTGATTTTTCTATAGCTTTTCGATGCTTCTCCTTCTCTTATGCAAACACATCCTGGAAAGTATAACCATGACTCACTTTCTCTATTCCTTGATTGAAGAGCCTATTCACATGTCTAAGGCACTTCATATTTATTGTTAAGACCATCAATGGGGCTTTGTTAAGACCAATTCCTGCTTCCAAAAATTTCCCTCCCCTTTCTCTTTCCCCCGTACTTTCCCTTTCTGGTTACTTAGTCATTTTTCGGAAAATGTCTAAGTGTGTGGGTTGGGGGATTCACGCGTTCATATTTCCACTGATGCTTTTATATCACGAGTCTGACCGAACACTTCCCCGTTCCATACTCAACAAATTTTTCGATCGTGGGTTGCCAGCTAGGCTGGCCCAACATTGCGCTTCCATTTTTTCGCCCCCTGTAAACAACACCCAGACTTCCCCGATATACAAATTGACAACCAAATTCCCCTTTCTTTTTCTCCTTTATTTCCCTTTCTGGTTACTTAGTCATTTTTCTGAATATGTCTCATGCTTTTATATCACGAGTTCGACCGACCGCTTCCCCATTCCATACTTGGCCACTTTTTCCATCGCTGGTTCCTGGGCAGGCTTGCTCAACATTGCGCTTCCATTGTTCCGCGACCTACAAACAACACCCAGATTTTCGCGATATACAAATTGACCGCCGAAGCCCGTCATCATGCCCTGTTCTGTGTTACACATTTTGCAGTCAAAAGTTCGAAGACATACAATTTGACCATCGGGCCCTCACGTCTCCTGAGTATAACTTGTGACCCTGTTTTGAAGCCTAACTGACCGCTTTCCATACTTGGCCATTTCTTGGAATCTCTTTCGCGGGTGGCCGGGTTGGCGGGTTCACGAAATGTCCAATGCTTAATCACTCTTCGCCATCCCCGCCACCTTCGCACTTCTTTCTAGATATGCAATTATTAAGCTTTAATGCTAATATATTATCATGCAAGAACCGTTAAGATTTTCATTAATGTCCGAAAGGCTGGAGGAGATCTACCATTAATACAAATTAAACCAAGATTGTTCGATTGCGGCTTCACGAAATCTCCAATCCTTAATCACTCTTTGTCGTCCCCGCCACCTCTGCACTTTTTTTCTAAGTATGCAATTAGTAAGCTTTAATGGTAACAACTCATTATGCAGGAACCGTAGAAATTGTCATTAATCAATGAAAGGCTCAAGGAGATCTCCCATTCACACACATTGAACCAAGATTTGCAGAGGGTTATATTTTCCCTTCCGAGTGTTCATTTCAAACATCGTCTAGAGCAAACAAACGTTCTCGTAAACTTATGGCAGCAGCTCAACAACAGTTATGTCCAGATACAGTGAACACCTTCAGGCGTGATGACCAGAACTTCTAGTGGTCCAGGGCATATTCTTACTACTCATCTCCTTCCACCCAGAACAAAGTAATTTGGAACTCTGGAATTGCTCATGCAGGCTGTGTTCCTGAAGTTTTTGACTATAAGGAGGTGGTCTCTTGGTGCGTCGATATATATATTTCAAGCCAAATAATTATTCCACTGCGGGACCACTCTCCTGTTTCTTTGTCACCTCAAGTCTTTCGTAAGATGTTAAGATTGCCAAATCCAGCATTGACCTTCAGAGGAGAAGATTGCAAGCAGTTCCTAAAAAAGCATGATAATGGGTTGGACCTCTTACCCAAGTTCCTGGAAGACCCGACGACAGTTCTTGAAGATATCACAAGGTTGCAGGTTAGTTCGTTTAGAAATCCATTCTAGGAAATTGCTTGGTTGTTTACACGAATAACGGGACAAGAATCCACAACAAGCATTTCCCGCATGATTCTTTATATTTTGTATTTCACAGTCAAGGAACAAGCCATTTTTTTATTGGGGGAAGCTAATTTCCATTGAAATTTGTTCCCAATTGTCACGATTCAAAGAGGAGAAGAAATTTTATATGTCATCCTACTTGGTTTTCGCGATAGAGCATTGCTGTCTGTTTCCAAAATTGTTTGTGTCCAAAAAGGTAAACTGTGAATTCAACCCAGTAACCTTCTGGTACCAGGCCTTGTTGAGGCATAAGGCCTCCTATTGTTTTTATGAGGTTTTTAATGACTTTGTCTCAGTTTTCAAAAATTTATTGTTTGGAAAGGATGCTCCCCGGATATCTAACCAGACAACCAAATTTTTGGACAGGAAGGGGACACTTGAAGAAATGGAGAATTACAATGTAATAATGATTTTTGGCTCCAAGGAAAATCCTGCTTTCCTTCCATGTCACATTACAGACATAATGCTTGTTACAGAAATAGCAAGGCAATACAACTATTGGTTGCATTTTTTCCATGAGAAGAGAAAAAAGCAGTTCATGCCTCTGCCTGGGAAAGTCAGGGACTTCGTGTTCAGGAACGTTAACAAGATTGACGAATTTGCAGGCCATTTCAACAACTTGAACCTAAGATATGCTGAAAGACTAAGAGGGTTCGACCCTAATGGAATTTTTGTAGAACATTTACTAGCAGTTGGCTTCATCAATTCTTTTATCCATACACGCCTGAACGAAGACAAAGACAATGGCGACAACACTCCTAATCCTAATGTTGGCGACCTAGAGACATTGCAAAACACCATTGAATTGTACAAACAACAGAGAAAAGGCCTTGGTGAGAAGAGTGTCCAATCCCCAGCTACCACTCCCAAGAGTACGACATCCCGGAGCATCACTCCAACGACCCACCCCAGTAAGAAAGCAACCCATAATTCTTCAAACGAAGGAGGAGATATGAACCCTCCTCGCGGTAAAATTGATAGTTCTCACAAGCTTCCTGTGAGGAAGAAGAGAAAAAATGTTGTAGGGCAAGCGGAAGAGCCCG
>ML804448.1:50516-61332 GCA_009831015.1 Picea engelmannii
AGCAAGATAAATCCTCCTGTTTTTTTTAAGCGATTAAATGGACTAGGATAAATTTTCATCATACACAGAATTAAAACAAAACTTGAGAATGGAGAAGGTTTCTTAAGTAAACAATCACAAGGAAAGAAAGGTCTGGGAAAGGACTAGGTTGTGTTATATTCAATATTCGCTATATGACACAAAATTTACAAATCATAGCATAGAAGTCAAAATATAATTTGGTAGAATGAAAGTAAATTGCAACAAATGCATAGAACTTAACATGATATTTCATTGAAAAATCATTAACAGTGGATAGAGACTTGAAAATTTAGATTGAGACTGGAAATCTAAAAAATCACTAGCCATCTATGCCAAATGAGTTGTTCGACAATGTCAAAAAATATACAATTGTCTTTTAAATAATGTATGTTTTGTTGATTTGTATTTAAGTGGTTGACTATGCATTTGGAAAATTATACTAAGATCATAACATCTTTATGGCAAGATGCCAGAACAAGGCTAGGGAAACAAAAGTTTGGGTAAGAAATGATACAAAAAGTACATGTTTGTATTAAATCTTTGTGTTGTGAGGAAGTGAATGTGTGCAGGGAAAAAGGACATTCACAAAGTTGTCAAAGCTTCACACATAAAAGCCACTAAGATTGGCGCATAAAAGCCAGTAAAAATGACTGTGTGCAAGCTAGGATCTACGAAAAGCAAATCGATTAAAGTCGTCTGCACAAGACATCACATTTAGCATATAGCTATGTAGAAATAAGTTAATATATTCTATATAAATCAATATATAGAATTAGTAATATATAATATTTTTGGCAATATTAATGTGAAACATTAATAATATATAATATTTTGAAATTTTATTTAATATAACTAATTTAAAAAATCTTAAGAAATAATTGTTTTAAAAATTCCATATCTACATTTAACAAGTAAAAACATCTGGCATAGAACTTACTAAAATGAAGTATGCAGAAGTGAAGATGTAGAGGAAACAATGTAACATGTGTGGACATTGGGATGTGGCGGAAGCCATGTAAACTGTGCAGATGCTAGGATGTGTGGGAAACAATGTAAAGTGTGCGCAAGTTAGATTTTGCGGAAAGAAAATAGAGTAGAGTTCCCCACACAACATATGTTCCTTTTGCACAACGTTGAAATTGAGAATACGATATCACAAACTGGTTACCGGTATGTCTGCTTCTTTAACCAAAGCTCGGAGAAGACCATTTGCAGAGGAATGAAGAGATGAAAGACAATGGAAAAGCAGAGGAATTTTGAAACTTCGAATTTAAAAGGAAAATTTCTTTTGTAAACGAGAATAATGGAAAAGAAGACAATGTACAGGGAAAGGGTTGATCTATTGGACAATGTTCAATGAGTATTGATCATGCTCAATTAGTCTTAAAAAGAAACTGAGCAAGATAAATCCTACTGCATTTTTTAAAACAATTAAATGGAGCAGGATAAATTCTCATCATAGTTAGAATTAAAACAAAACCTAACAATGGAGCACATTGCTTAAGTAAACATTCACAAGAAAATAAATCCTTGGGAAAGGACCATGCACTATTCTATTGAGTTTTCACAATATGATACAAAATTTACAAATCATAGCATAAAGATCAAAATATCATTTCGGAGAATGAAAGTGAATGGCCACATATGCAAAAAACTTGATATTTCATTGAAAAATCATAAAGAGTGAACACAAACTTGAAAATTCTATTTGAAACTCAATGTCTGGAAAATCACTAGCCATGTATGCCAAAACAATTCTTTGGCAAGGTAAAAAAATATACAATTGTCCTTACAATAATCTTTGTAAATTCCAAAACAATTATTCGACAAACTCAAAATATATACAATTGTCTTTTAAATAATGTTTGTAAAAAGTAAAGGAGTTTGTCCAAATGGACTGGGATTAGGGCTCCCGTGGAACATAAAATAAAAGAAAGGCATGGAATAAATAAAGAAAGATAGTTAGAAACGGGTGTTAGGTTTTGACAGGACATATAACAAGCAATTATGAGGTATTACCAAGTGAGCAAAGAAAAGAATAGCAAAAGCAAATGTGATGGTTGTTGGAGTACTTGCCAAGAAGGAAATGTTGTGTTCCTATGGTTTGTCTGTTGTTGGTATGTATCTGCCTTTATAAGAGTTGTTGTTTTCGACTTATGTTGAACTGTCTCTGGTGGTTATTCTGGGTTAACAATCTATTCCAAGGTGTTCTTGACCGAGTGATCAATATAGTCCTTAATTGGTGGGATGGTGATTTCTTTCTTAACTCAAAGCACGAAAATATCCTCCTCTACTTATTTGCATTCCACTTGGATTTGATAGATGGATGAGAAGTGGTCTTCATTGTAATTAACAAATGTAACAATCCATTGTTTCAGTTCTTCATTAGGAAATTCCTCGAGGACATCGAAGTCGTTAGCTAATGAGGCCTTGATTGTCGCCAAGTGACTATCAAGTTATTCTTTAGTGTTTATGGTTGAATTCCTGAAAATTTATCGGCCCTGCAGTTGTTTAACAATAACAAATGCTTTTAAAATAGCATCTCCTCTTATTTCATTGATTTTTTTGCAAGTGGCAATTGCATCTTGCAACATTTTTACTTGTGCTTCCCAACCTGCCTTTATTTGCTTTATTCTTTTGTTTGAGGCCACTCCCTGTTGATTCTTTGATAGTCAGTCATAGTAGTGACTCGTGCGTTGAATGCATTTAGCTCGTTTTTATAGTAGGATTCATCATGCTGCAAGTCTCTTTGTAAATATTCAGTAAATTTTTTAATCCTCTGTGAAAGATTATGTAGGCTAGTACTATCCTCCCATGCCTATCTAATTAACTTGAGTCGTATGTTAATGTTTTTAGCAACATAACCTTTGACTCCATTCAACAATTGAAATGATTTCTTGATTGGCTTTGAGATTCCCGAAGTACTTGGAGGAGTTTGATCTGCCAAGAGTATGGCCAATGGTTGTGCAAATAGTGGTTTGGGAGTCAATGCCTCCTCAAGATCACTTATTCTTTTCTTCAATTTAATGGTTTGCAACTGCTGGTCTGAAATTGAATAAAAAAGAACATCTCTTGTAGAACGATGTAGTTTCATGAGGGAAAATGGTCCAACTCCTGAGACATCAACCACATACCTTGATTTTTGAACTACCTTTATGTTTTTTACACCGACCTTGCCTATGTGCAGTTTCCTTTCATGTTTGTTGTATTGAGTATTGTGTAGTGTCGAGGACTGTTGCTCAAACAACATTGGTTCTTATTTTGCGAGGTCCCGTGTGATTGCCTGGATTTAAAAAATTCTTTCGTCTACCCAATCAGGTAGCTCTGTACTATCAATCTGCATATCATCAACATTTCTTGGATTTCCCGGATCTTGTGAATTGTCTATATTTGGGTTTTGATTCCTTTTTTGTCATGAGACTGCATGTGTGTGTTCAAGATTGACATGATGTGGTTGATCGCTTCCATCACCTCCAACACACCTATCATTACTCTCTTCTTCATTTAGATTTGTTAGGATATTTAGAGACTTAGAAGTTAGTTAAGATCTACTTGGTCTAATGTGTCATTAGGTAAAAGTGTGTTTCTTTAGTATGCATTTGTAGTTAGGAAATCCGACAGCCACGATATGTTCCCGACACAGAGTGATCTGACGGTTCATATTCTCCTCGATCTTAACGGCTACATTGATTCGTGGCTTAACACCTGATTGGTCTATGATCTCTATTTAAAGAGCATGGAGGGTCATTTGTCGATGATCGATTGTGAGAATCTCTCTTGTAAATCTCTCTGTGATCTTTTTCTTTTGCATTAATAAATTGCTCCAAGTGACCACGTTGGTTTGGGCCGTGGATGTTTCCCCGTAGGGGTTTTACCACATCAAAATATCAGTTTGTTGTCTGAGTGGTTACTAAAGGTGTTCCTCCTCTGTCGGAATACTTGTGTTATCGAATATGGTATCATATCACACTTGAAGACCCACTCTCATTGTACATCAAGATCGTGAAGCCAAGTTGCCTCATCTTTGGTGTCTGTCATTTTTCATACATTTATGGGTTGAGAGGATTGTTCCATTATGTATGGAGCGCTCGTTTTAGTAAGGAATTATTTTCATTTCACTCAAAAATGTTTTTGTTTGCCCAAGATACGATCATTTCAGTCATATTTGGAGGTATAAAGCCCGAATACGCCCCTTTTAAATTTTTGCAAAGTATTATTTTGGTTTTATTTCGGTTTTTTGTTTTTTGTTTATGGGTTACTACTCTTTTGGATCTGTGTATGTTCTTTGCCCCGAGCCTTGTGCGATCTCGACAAATTAGAAATAGATCGGAAAGGGTGCATTTTTCAGGTAAGCTAACTGAGATATAACCCTTATTGTCATTGAGAAGCGATTTTTTTTTTGTGTGTGAAAAACAATTTTTTTTATGAGCACGCTCTCCAAGGTCATCTTCAGCGACAACAACCCTAATCCACCTTCTAAATAATAGAATATGTTTTGCACTAGCTCACTTGGTTAAAAGTGGTCTTATTAAGTAAGAGGTCTTGAGTTCAAATCTCTTTTTGGTTATTTTTTTGAAAAAGTTCATGCATCAATTGTAAAGTGTATTTCACTTCAATTATAAAAATGAATCAATATAAGTAGCTTTAATATTTTATTTTAAAGTTATTTATTTTGCACGCAACTTTCCTTTATAAAGTAACTTCATTGTAAAAGTGATCCCCGCTTCTTTCTATAAAAGTGGGTCACTTCATAAAGCAACTATTTGTAAAAGTGAGGTTATTTGGAGGGGTATCACCATGTGGACCAACTTCTACTTGTCACGTGGCTCTTTGGTTATTGTTTATGTCTTTTTTCAAAAGAGCATAACTTTCACATCTGAAGTCCATTTTCAGTGCCATTTTTTTTAAACAACCTAATTTTTTGAGATCCTTCCATCTAGACCAACAGTTTCAGTTTTTAAATCCATATTATCTTCATATTTAATATGGCTTCTTCTAGTCATATTTTGCTTAGCAACATGAAAAGAAAATCAAATGGGCAAATAGGAACGACGAACCACATGGACTGATTGGAATGTCCAACTCTCCTTATTTAAGGTTTCACCTTCAAGGAATGGATGACCCTGATGAAGCTTGGGAAAAACTTGAATCTGTGTTTGGTAAACACAATATCATTTAAGCCCACCAGATAGAAAATCAAATAATGACTTTAAGTCCCAATGATTTTTCTTGCATTGAAGACTATTTATCTAAGTTCAAAACACTTGGAATTTTATGTGAAGAATGTAGCATACAACTAGAAGAAGAGAGTTGCATATATATCATTCTTTCTAAGCTTGGTAGTGCATATTCAGTGTTTGTATCTACCTTGTATGCCACCAGAGAAGCTCTAGGGATTGCTTATAAAAATCCCTCTCTTCGGTCCTTTTGTGATGCTTTCATTAGAGAGCAAGATAAGCTTGTGCAACTTGGAGTGATCAACACTACATGTACCTCCAACAAGGCCTTAGTGGCCCATCATAAAGATAGACCAAAGAATCCCAAGAAGCAATATCCTCACCAAAACAACAAGCAAAACAAGGGTCCCAAACCCACTCAACCAGCTTCTACTCCTAATGGTGACAAAGGAGAATCTATAAATAAGAAGACTGAGAGACAATGCAACTTTTGTGGGAAAGATGGTCATGACGAGTCCAAATGTTTCAAGAAGATGGCAGCTTTAGAACCAGCGATGAAGAAGCACAACATTAGTATTGATTCTTCTTCTTCCTCTCATGGACATGCACTTTATACTTTTGGTTTCTCCTGCAATGCAACTTCTTCTCATCTTTTGACGAGTGGCTTAATGATTCTAGAGCATCTTATCATATGGCTAAGGATAAAGATATATTTTCTACGCTAGATGAATGTAACACCAAGAAAATATTTGTTGTTGATGATAGATCTCTTAATGTTGTAAGATCTGGAACAATCCGGGTAGATAATGGCCATTTCAATGATGTATTATGTGTTCCAAGTATTTCTTCTAACCTTCTATAAGTATATCAAATCACTCATTCAAGTGAAGGTAAAATCGTAGAGTTTTCACCTCACCAAGTTGTAATCAAGGATCTAAAATATCCTCAACATGTTCTTGCAATTGGAATTGTTGATGATATTACCAGGTTGTACAAGTTTAACAACTTTGGGTCATCATATTTTCCATCAGTTTTTGTTGCTCATAGCGACGACTTGAGCAAACTTTGACATGAGGTGCAAGTATTTTTTAATTTTCATTGATGACTTTTCTAGATGCACTTGGGTTTACTTCTTAAAACTTAAGAGCAAATTTTTTGACAAGTTTTTGACCTACAAGGCCCTTGTAGAAAAAAAAATCTTGACATCAATGTTAAGAACAATAATTTTAATTCAAAGGTTAAGAACAAATAATGGAGGAAAATATGTGAACAATAATTTTACAAGTTGCTGCACTACACAGGGCATCCAAATGCAACACACTGTTCCATATACACCACAAAAAAATGGTGTTGCCGAGAGAAAGAACCACACATTAAAAGAAATGGCTAATTGTATTATCCAATCTAAGGGATTAAGTCTAAAGTATTAGTCAAAAGCCATTAACTATGGAAATTACATAGTAAATCACACTCCCACAAAGGCTATTAAAAATATAACACCAGAATAAGCATGGACTAAAATTAAACCAGATGTAAGTCACTTATCTGCATTTGGTAGTATAGCATGGGCTCACATTCTTGATGAGAAAAGAAATGTTGATATTATGGTAGCTTCGGGAGGTATTAACCGCCATGTGTAACCCTGAAAAGAATGGAATATTCTAGAAAGCAAGAAGAAACCCTAAAGCTTTGGACATAACCCTAGAAGACAAGTCAACTAAAGAAAATAATTAATATTGAGTTTTTAGCCTCCAGAAAAAGAAGTTGGCCCAGACAGTTAAGAAAGAGCAGTGTAAATACATGATGCCAGAGCTCATTTTTACATACACATCTCACAATTGCAAAAATTCAGTAAGTGTGCAAGTTTGGAGAGTAGTTGCAGTTGCAGCTACTGCAACCAATATTTTTGGTTTTAGGCTTGGACTTTCTCTTGGTTATGGTTTGGACTTTCTGCTCGGTACGCTAGCTCTAGAGAGTGGTACTCTATCTTGATTGGATTTCAAACCTAGGGTTTGCTTCGGAAATTATTCTCTTTGTCAAGGTTAAGGTGCTCAGGGGTGGCTTCGACCTATGGTTGGGTGACAATATTGCTATATTGTCTATGGTTAAACGACCACACCTATTATTTCTAACAAAGAAAGCATTGCAACTTAAAAGTGAGAAGTGTATATTTGTTGGTTATTCTGAAGATGTCAAAGGTTACAAACTTCTTCAACCACATTGTAATAAAATTATTATTAGAAGAGATGTTAAATTTGATGAAGATATCTTGGCCCGCAAGCCTAATTTGGCGATTGTGCCTTCTTTGGCCTGCGAGCCATCTTTGGCATTTGTGACTTCTTTTGTTCCTATTCTAGTTTATTCTTTAGATGATGAAAGTGAGGATGAAAATCCACCTCCACCTGCTCACCTTCCTCCACACGAGTCCATTGAAATTGAACCAACACCAACACCATCGTTTCTTAGATGGGTCCATTCAACACAAGAAGATGATGGTGATCTTGTTGATGATCCTTTAGATCAGTGTTAGACATGTTCATAGTTCCAACGAGCCTCTTCTCTTTTGGATCAAGTTTCAAAGATTCATGATCCAAAGAAATTTGCAGAAGCTTCAGGTCATCTAGACTGGGATACAACAATGAATGAAGAGTATCGTTCTTTAATGGCAAACGATACTTGGGATCTTATACGTCTTCAGAAAGGAAGAAAACTTGTCAGATGTAAATGGGTCTACAAAACTAAGTATGCATCAGATGGAAGTTTTGAAAGACACAAGGCTCAGGTAGTTGCCAACGGATTTTCCCAAGTTGAAGGAATTGACTATAATGAAACCTTTGCCCTTGTAGCAAAAATGAATTCCATCGGCCTTGTTCTTTCCCTTGTTGCCTCACATAAATGGGAGGTCCATCAGATGGATGTTAAATCCACCTTCTTGCATCAGGATTTACAAGAATAAATATACACGGAACAACCTCCTGGCTATGTCTAGAATGACTCTAGCCTTGTTTGTCGCCTTAAGAAGTCTCTTTATGGTCTTAAGCGAGCTCCCCGAGCTTGGTATGCCAAAATGGATAGCTTTCTTCTCGACACTGGATTTTCTAGATGTCATTATGATCCTAATGTCTATAGCAAGAAAGTAGGAAGCCATCTCATAATCATTTTCCTTTATGTTGATGACCTTATCCTTACTGGTAGTGACTCAAAACTTTTAAACCATGTGAAAACTAGCCTTAAGAAGAAATTTGAAATGATAGACTTAGGTTTTTTGCACTATTTTCTTGGCCTCCAAGTTTTGCAAACCAAGGAAGGAATTTTTCTTTCCAGTCTAAGTATGCTTGTGACCTTCTTCGTCGCTTTCACATGGAAGATTATAAATCAACCCCTTCTCCCTTCCAGTCTGGAGTCAAGTTTGTTTCCACCTATACTTCTCCCAAAGTTGATTCCACTTTGTACTATCAGTTAGTTGGTATCCTCTTATACTTGACTCATACCCATCCCGATCTTTCCTTTGTTGTTGGTCTTGTTTCATGGTATATGAAAACACCCCATGAAATCCATTGGGAAGCAACTAAAACGATACTTCCGTATGTACGGGGTACAATTCAGTTCAGGATACATTACAATTCAGGGGGGGATTCCTTTATTGGTTAGTTTCACTGATTCAGATTAGGCCGACGACTTTGATGATTGAAAGTCTACTGTAGGTTATGTTTTCAACCTTGGTTCAAGTGTGTTTATTTAGTATGCATTTGTAGTTAGGAAATTTGATGATCATGATACATTCCTGACATAGAGTGATCCAACGTTTCATATTCTCCTCGATCTTAATAGCTACATTGATCCATGACTTAACACTCGATTGGTCCATTATCTCTATTTAAAGAGAATGAAGGGTCATTTGTTGATGATTGATTGTGAGAAACTCTCTTGTAAATCTCTCTATAATATTTTTCTTTTGCATTAATAAATTGCTCCAAGTGGCCACGTTGGTTGCGGTTGTGGATGTTTCCCTGTATGGTTTTACCACGTCAACATATAGGCGTGTTGATATTTGATCTGTTTGTGTGAGTGGTTACTAAAGGTGTTCATCCTCTGTTGGAATATCTATGTTGTCAAACAAGATCGTGTTATTGTGTTCTTTGCCCAGAGGAGGAGCTCTTACGTGGCTGGGGATTGAAGGAAGATTGGACATTAGTAGTGATTTCCCCCCTTTGTCTTGCTTTGTTTTGGATTTTGGTTTTTGAACTTATTTATGTCGGCAAGTAATCACTACATCCATTGATGTCCTTTTTTTGTGGAGGGATTGTCATTGGTTTTCTCATCAAATCTCGTGAAGAGATTATTGTATCTTATGGATTGTAAGTGTCACGAAAACAGACCCTCGGGGTAAAAACTACCTAAAGGTTGTGATTATTTTTCATTTAAATGCACTAAGTGTTTTTTAGACTTCTTTTAGATGTGTCAGATTCCTTACCATTATGTCACTGATTCAAAAAGACAATGTAATAAAATGCACTAGGCTTTATACTGCCGGAAAAATTTCGCAACAAAATATCTATCACAAACAAACATGAGTACAAGGGGATTTTATTGACAACCACACAACCAAATGTATGTATGGTTTTCCTCTTGGATGAAAATTCCCTTTTCTTTGAGAAATTCCTTAGCTTCCTGAGTTATTCTATTAGGCTCTACCCCAACTAACATGTTTATGAACCATCTAACAAAATTATCTTGAACAATGTAAAAATTGAATTGTGTTTTGCATAGCACCGGGTGCTAGAATAGAATTAGTTCATTTTGTATATTTACACTCTCTTTAATAGGGATATTGTCAAAAACATTGCAATAGACAATTGCAAACACCATATATGTGGCCACAAAAAATCTTTCAGTGCGTAAGTAGTTGCTTAATTGAAAACAAAGTTCATATGATATCATCTCTACCCAATCAAACATGACATCCTTTAGAAAGGAAAAGTACAATGCATATAGTGCTAACCTGGGTATGTGTGAAGTTGATTGTCGCCCAACTACATGCACAGATAGCCATGAAAAGTCCCTGTATGGCTCTTGTAGCAAAGTTATATCAATTGTTAAAAGGTCAATCGAAATATTTACAGATGGTAGCAGAAATTCTCTCAATATATTGGAACCGCCTGCCCAAGAGGCTAGGAGCATGTCTACTTCGACAATATTAAGAGGTTTATTTGGAGAAGGAAGGCGAAGCATTTTCTTGAATAGCTTGGGAGTAAGAACGATTGGATTCTTTTATTTTGTTGTGACTTTAATCATTATTGTCATGGAATCAAACCTTCGAGCACACTAGGATACTAGTTCCTTGAAGTTGAAAACTTCAGGTACATAGCCAACATTGACAAGCCTTGTGGTCTAGAGTTTGTCGTTTTGCTTTTCTTTTGGACTCTTGTTCAAGAACCACTTGTAGGAAGCAGAATAGTGGAAACTTGTAAGGTACCAGATGTAATATAATATGTAGAAACATGAATATTCAACAGATATCAATGGAACAACAAAATATTGAGAAGAGCAACACAAAAAATAATACCTTTATTCAAAGAAAGTAATGTTCACTTGCCTCTTCAAGGGGGCAACCTCCA
>ML804448.1:67549-80432 GCA_009831015.1 Picea engelmannii
ACATCTTCTTTGATGAGTCAAGATGGGAGATGTAGGGTATCAAGTGGTCTTTTATGATTCCACTATGATACTCGTGGCATTGATGTCACCGTCTTTGAACTTCTCCATAACTGCAACGTTTTATGGTTCCTTCTCTTTTCCTTCTTCAAATTCTAGTTCCACGATATTTCCTTTCACGATATCCAACACTTTATTGTTGGCAAGGATGAGGTCAATACTTGTCTTCCACGCTCTGAAGTTAGAAGCTCCATCTAACTTGTTTTCTGACTTCATAGAGTAGGTCATGGCTTCTTTGACTTGATCAACCCTAGATATGACCAAAAACTCAAACTTGACGTCTTGGCTTGCTGAGAGTACCAGGAGATGCGCTAGGCTAGGGTGCACTGATCTATCCAGAAATTAGGTCAATCCCTTCACTTAAGGTGCCTCAACGAGAGGATTAGGGTTTCTACAACTGCACCTACTAGTAACCCTAGCTGCAGTGCTTTGGTGATTGCTCCTGCTAGAAACCCTAGTGACAGTTCTTCAACGAGCTCAATATCCTTATGGCTATGTTTCCTTCCAGCGGTTAGACTGAATGAAGGAGGTGTGGGCCCATAAACTATTAGAATATAATGGATGTGCTCGTTTTACCATTGAAAATATTGCTATTGTCACCCAACCATAGGCCAAAGCCACTCTCCGAGCACCTTAACCTTGACAGAGAATCACTCTGGAAGCAAACCCTAGGGTATATATCCAAATAAAGGGTAGCGCTCCTTTCCCCAAGGATAACGCACCAACAAGAGCTAATCAGATAGTCCAAACCCTAACCAAGAGATAGTCCATGCCAAACGTGATATGCTAGCTGCAACAGCTGCAATGGTAGCTCTCCTCCAAACCTGCGCACAAAACTGGGCACTGCAGTGCGCACAAGTGATGCTCTGCAATTCTGAGGCTGCCTGCCAGAATGAAGACTGGCCTCCTGTATTTATAGTAATTCTGGCTAACTGCCTGGGCCGACTTCTCATTCTGGGTATCAGTTTGTTCAATATATATTATTTCTTCTGGCCGACTTCTTCTCTTGGTGGCTAAAAACCTAATACAAGTTATCTTCTTGAGCCGACATGTCTTCTAGGGTTATGAGACAACTCATTAGGGTTTCTTCTTGCTTCCTGGAGTATTCTTATTCTCGTCAGGTTTACACATGGAGATAAATACCTCCCGCAACTACCATAATATCAACAATATTTTTGTTGCTCCATGGATGAAATTCATTGTTCCAGGAAGTACTTGAGACTTTGATGATCCATTTTAATTTGGAGGTGGTGTCCCAATAGATAAGGGCACCGTAGATCCACTACATGCAAAATAACCAACATTTCCTTTTCATAAATCGATTGGCCGAAATGTCAGTCTGACAAATGTTTGTTGGTGAAAGCCAAAGGTCGTCCATATTGCACGAGGACTGCTTCAGTTCCTCTCCTTGGTGCATAACATTCCAGAACAAAGGTCTTGGTGAAGTCAGGTAGGGACAATACAAGAGTAGTGCACATAGATTCTTTTAAGGCTTGGAAGCATTGGTCAGCTGCTAGAGTCCAACATAAATCATTATTTTTAAGGAGAGTTCTGAGAGGAGCCGCAATTTTTCCATAATTCTAAATAAAATTGTGATAATGGCCCATTAAACCTAGGAAACCACAAAGACTTTTAAGAGTTTTAGGGCGAGGCCAATTTTGTATAGCTTCAATGTTCTTAGGATCCACTATTATAGGATAAATCGGTGAATGCAGACATAAACTAATCTCCCTAGATCCACCTGGACCTAGAACAAAACAAGACAGAAGATGGTGCTTTCCCTAGGCTCTAATCATCGAATTTACTACCGAACAAAAGATGAGAGACATACCTTTAAGTGTCGCTTCCTTATGTCTTTGTTGTTCCTGTTTCACTCCGATGCTCTTGTGATACTGATCCTTCAGTGAAACACAAACCAACCAAAGTGAAACCAGTAGAAGTATATTCAATGACAACCTATGCATATGATCAAGGAATTATGCAATAAAATAAAGATAATTCTATGGGAAAGAAGCATGCCACTGTATTATATTAAATAATAGGAAGAGAGATTACAAACAGATGCCTTGATGTTGTAAGGTTCCTTCCAACAGTTCCTTGCTTCCCACACACTTCCGATCCAAGAATTTTGAGACTATAGATCGAACATCTATCTTGATGAAAGCAAAGCTCAAAGCCACTCTAACCAAGCTAATAATTCCAAGCCAAATCCAACTAACTTTATCCATGAGAGTTCCTCTCCTTTTATAATCTGAAGACGATAAGGTGAGGAGGTTGGGATGATCCCACTAAATCATGAAAGCGAGTAAGATTCAAACCATTCGGAGGCCACCTCACCATAGAAGCTTCTTCATCTAGAAACATTGAGAAAATGCTCATTTTTCCCAAGTACGAAGGTCGCTACACCCTAGCTATAATGCAGCCTCCGGAAACTCCGCGACCTAGCTATAGTGCAACCTGCGGAAATTAGGCATTTCCACACCCTATGTATAGAGCAACCTGCATAAATCCTCCTTAATAGGGTTTTTACAAAGGAAAATCCAATTTCTTCTCTCAGGCAAAGTTCTTCTCCCTTCTTTCTTTAGGAATTCAGGCCACTGACCCCTCTGAAGGAAACATATAGGTTTACATCATTAACAGTCACAGTGGTGACGAAAATAATGTGTAACATCCACCCTTACACCATCCTTGCCAAAAATATGACCCAGGTAATCAACTTCAAAAATCCCAAACGCACATTTGGACTGTTTGAGGAAAAGTTGGTGCTTAGAGAGGAGATGGAGAACTTAATATACATGGGTGAGATGGGATAGCCACGTTATACTATAAGTGAGAATATCATCAAAGAAAACTAACACAAAGTGATGGAGGAAAGGACGAAAGATATGATTCACAAGACTCTAAAAAGTGGAGGGGGCATTACATAGACCAAAGGGCATGACCAAGAACTCATAATGGCCCTCATGACTGTGAAATGTAGTCTTGTGGATGTCTTCCGCTTTCATATGTATCTTTTGGTAGCCAAAACGGAGGTCAAGTTTGGTAAATTATTGAGCCCTACTGAATTCATCCAGAAGGTCATCTGATCCGGATTATTTTTCGGAATGAAATGAGAGCGGAGATATAATAAAGAAATGCACAAAGATATCAAAGATATTCAATAATATAACATAAATGTATCAGAGATGCAACCATAAACACAGATATACAGTAATACACGATTTCTCTTAATCAAAGAAATGTACAAAGACTGTAAAAATACAGAGTGAAGACTCGCTAGAATGGTGGCAGCTTATCTCTGAGAAGAGATGCGACAACTACTCGCATTCATAAGAAGATGATTACAATGAGGCTTTGAAGCCATTTTTACAATAAACATGAATGCAAAAACCCTATACATCCAAAAACCTAACCCTAGGAGATGAAGCGCCAAAAACCATGTGGGCCCCGTTTGGGTAAGTTAGTATATTAACTTCCCGGGGTTGTAACTTTTGCATACGATCTCCGTTTTAGACATATGATAGCTCGTTGGAAAGGTATCGTCGAGGAGATTCATTTATGGGGATCAACCATATTGTATGCTATCATTGAGAACCTCGATCTAGAAAAACCTTCATTTGGGCCCTCAAATTAGACTCGAAAGTTAAAAACTGCTAAAAATAGTAAATTGCCAAAATTGCCAGAAAACTATTTTGGGCCAGTCGAAAAAGGTGGTTGGCCACTGATATCCACCTAGACCAATCCTCCCTCCTTAAGAAGCAATGGTCTCCATTGCATTGAGTTCCTAGGGGAGAGGGAAAAGCGTTTGCTGAATCTGCATCTTGGTGAGCTGCTTGCCTTGCTGGAGACGTCGCGCCGCTCAGTTTGTGGAAGTCTATCATGAACCTGTTGAGGCTGAGGCTGTTCAACAAGTCGGGATACATGAGAGGATGGTGTGCAAAAGGAATATTTGTGCTTTGCTGCAACCTTGTCGACTTGCTTCTGTTGGATAGAAGGTGCTTTGGGCGAGGCTGTAGTGGTTCCAATGTCCTTATGTTCCCCTTTTGAACATATTGTGATGAAGCTGAATTTTGTAGTATGAGATACTACCTTGCGACACTTTTTAGGTGGAACAGTAGTCGGAACTACCTCTGGTATTTTGTAGAGATGACTCCCCAGAGAAACAATGACACTGCGAGGTCGAGACTCATAAACAACATGGTGCTTCCACATATATGGTTGGCCCAAGAGAACATCACAGACATCCGGTGGGGAAACATCACATAATACCTCATCCTTGAAGGGCTGGATGCCGTATGACAATCGACACTATTGGTTGACATGGAGATCTCGTCCTTGGCGAGGCCACCCGATGTTGTATGGCTACAGGTGTGGTGTTTTCAACAATCCCAACTATTTGACGACCTCTGCTAAGATGAGGTTCTTTTGGCTTCCGCTATGAACAATAAAATGCAGTGGGATCCCCTTCACCCACATCTGTGAATGAAAAAGGCGTTCCCCCTCCCTCTTCAGGATCTGTTGGTTCTTCTGGTTGAATTGCTGCGATCGCGACAATAGCAGTGGGGTCTGCGTATTTGATTTGCCCTTTACTAGTATTTTTAGAATCAGATTCTAAATCAAGGTTCGACTCCTTGTCTTTGATCTCGGACACCAATGACTGTTTTGAGAGACATTCGTCGGTGTTGTGCTAGGGGATTTTGTGGAAATCACACCATTTTCCGATGTCCTTCTTTGTTTTCCCATGACCCTTCTTTTCCTATGGCTTGGACTGGTTTTCGAGAGATTGTTTGTTAGGGATATCTTTGTCATACTTTGGTTGATGTGGATTTGCAGGCCCGAACTCCCGTTTGTTCTGGTGCTTGAATTTCTGCTCGATTTTAACAACATATCGATAGGTAGCACTGAGTGATGAGATGTCCAGAAACTCCATTTCAGTTTGGATGTATCTATGTAGAGCCCCATGGTATTTCAAAACCAAATGTCCTTCGGAGACTTTGATACCCAACTTGGTGCACAAGGTATGGAAGGTATTGGTGAACTCCAGAACCGCTTGGCCCCTCTCTTGCCGCAGTGTGGTTCATCTCATGTACTGGTCCTCATAGTTGCCAATAGGGTAATACTATTCCTTTACTACATCCACAAAACAATCCCAAGTGGGCTTAGCCCCATGTATTCCAAACTCCTCCGCGAAACTCTGCTCCCAGTAAGTTTCCTACCAATGTTTGACATGGGGGAGAGCCTTAAGGAGCGCGAAGATGATATTTTCTCTGTCGGAAAAAGTATGAACAGAGAAATAACCTTCTAACAGATTTAACCATCTATCTAGGGCATCTACATCTATCTAACCTTCAAATATAGGAATAAAAAAATTGACATGTACCTTAAAAAACAAGGTGCCTCCAAAGTGGTCGCTTGATGAAGATGCGCCTGATGCTATCAGGAGGCATTGAATAATGTGGAAAAAATTCTCCATCATTTCATCCCTCTGTCGCGTGAGAGCTTGCTCAAGCAACAGACTTATAGGATCGTGTGCTGCGTCGTTTTTATTTTCTTCCACCATTGAGGGTTTCTTGGGTGTGCGAGAGTGATTTTCCTCAAGAGAGACAAGATCGGGACCCAACTTTCTATACTCGGACCTCGTCGGGGACATGCACTGAAAAAATGATCAAGAACAGCTTGCTCTGATACCACTGATCCAGATTATTTTCGACACGAAATGAGAGCGGAGATATAGTAAAGAAATGCATAGAGATATCAAAGATATTCAATAATATAACAAAAATTTATCAGAGATGCAACCATAAACATAGATATATAGTAATACACGATTTCTATTAATCAAAGAAATGTACAGAGAGTGTAAAAATACAGAGTGAAGACTCGCTAGAATGGTGGTAGCTTATCTCTGAGAAGAGATGTGACGGCTACTCGCATTCGTAAGAAGATGATTACAATAAGGCTCTAAAGGCCTTTTTACAATAAACAAGAATGCAAAAACCCTAGACATACAAAAACCTAACCCTAGGAGATGAAGCACCAAAAGCCATGTGGGCCCCGTTTGGGTAAGTTAGTACATTAACTTCCCAGGGTCGTAACTTTTGCATACGATCTCTGTTTTAGGCGTATGATAGCTCATTGGAAAGGTATCTTCGAGGAGATTCATTTTGGGGGCTCAATCATGTTGCAAGATATCACTGAGAACCTAGATCTTGAAAAACCTTCATTTGGACCGTCAAATTGGACCCGAAAGTTAAAAACTGCTAAAAATAGTAAATTGCCAAAATTGCCAAAAAACTGTTTTGGGCCAGTCGAAAAAGGTGGGTGGCCACCGATATCCACCTGGATCAATCCTCCCTTGTTAGGAAGCAATGGTCTCCATTGCGTTGAGTTCCCAGGGGAGAGGGAAAAGCATTTGTTGAATTTGCATCTTGGTGAGCTGCTTGCCTTGATGGAGACGTCGTGCTGCTCAGTTTGTGGAAGTCTATCATGAACCTGTTGAAGTTGAGGTTGTTCAACAAGTCGGGCTACATGAGAGGACAGTGTGCAAACATAATCTTTGCACTTTGTTGCAACCTTGTCAACCTGCTTCTATTGGATAGAAGGTGCTTGGGGTGAGGCTGTAGTGGTTCCAATGACCTTATGTTCCCCTTTTGAACATATTGTTAAGAAGCTAAATTTTGCAGTATGAGATACTACCTATCGACACTTTTTAGGTGGAAGACTAGTCGAAACTACCTCTGGTATTCTTTAGAGATGACGCCCCAAAGAAACAATGACACTGCGAGGTCGAGACTCATAAACAACATGGCACTTCCACATATATGGTTGGCCCAAGAGAACATCACATACATCCAGTGGGGAAACATCACATAATACCTCGTCCTTGAAGGACTGGATGCTGTATGATAATCGACACTGTTGGCTGACACAAAAATCTCGTCCTTAGTGAAGCCACCCAATGTTGTATGGTTGCGGATGTGTTGTTGTTGACAATCCCAACTGTATGATGACCTCTGTTGAGATGAGGTTCTTTTGGCTTCTGCTATGAACAATAAAATGCAACGATATCCCCTTCACCCACATCTGCGAATGAAAATGGCGTTCCCCCTCTTCAGGATCTGTTGGTTCTTCTAATTGAATTGTTGCAGTCACGACAATAGCAGTGGGGTCTGCGTCAATGATTTGTCCTTTACCAGTATTTTCAAAATCAGATTTTGAATTAGGGTTCGACTCCTTGTCTTTGATCTCAGCCACCAATGACTGTTTTGAGCGACATTCATCGGTGTTGTGCCAGGGGCTTTTGTGGAAATCACACCATTTTCCAGTGTCCTTCTTTGTCTTCCCATAACCCTTCTTTTCCTATGGCTTGGATTGGTTTTCGGGAGACTGTTTGTTAAAGCTGTCTTTGTCATACTTTGGTTGTTGCGGATTTGCAGGCCTAAACTCCTGTTTTTTCTGGTGCCTGAATTTCTGCTCGATTTTAACAACATATCGGTAGGCAGCACCGAGTGATGAGATGTCCAGAAACTCCATTTCAGTTTGGATGTATCTGTGTAGAGCCCCACGTTATTTCAAAACCAAATGTCGTTCAGAGTCTTTGATACCCAACTTGGTGTGCAAGGTATGGAAGGTATTGGTGAACTATGAAACCGCTTGGTCCCCTCTCTTGCCACAGTGTTGTCCATCTCATGTATTGGTCCTCATAGTTGCCTACAGGGTAACACTGTTCCTTTACCGCATCTACAAAAAAATCCCAAGTGGGCTCAACCCCATATATTCTAGACTCCTCTGTGGAACTCTGCTCCCAGTAAGTTTCCCACCAATGTTTGACATGGGGGAGAGCCTTAAGGAGTGAGAAGATGATCTTTTCTCTGTCGGAAAAATTATGAACAGAGAAATAACCTTCTAACAAATTTAACCATTTATCTAGGGCATCCGCATCTATCTGACCTTCAAATATAGGAATATAAAAATTGACCTGTACCTTAAAAGGAGAGGTGCCTCCAAAGTGGTCGCTTGATGAAGATGCGCCTAATGCTATCGGGAGGCATTGAAGAATGTGGAAAAAATTCTCCATCATTTCGTCCCTCTGTTGTGTGAGAGCTTGCTCAAGCAACAGGCTTATAGGATCGTCTGCTCCGTCGTTTTTCTTTTCTTCCGCCATTGAGGGTTTCTTGGGTGTGCGAGAGAGATTTTCCTCAAGAGAGACAAGCTCGAGACCCAACTTGCTATACTCGGACCTCGTCGGGAACATGTACTGAAAAAATGATCAAGAACAACCTGCTCTGATACCACTGATCCAGATTATTTTCGACATGAAATGAGAGTGGAGATATAATAAAGAAATGCACAGAGATATCTAATATATTCAATAATATAACATAAATGTATCAGAGATGCAACCATAAACACAGATATACAGTAATACACGATTTCTATTAATCAAAGAAATATACAGAGAGTGTAAAAGTACAGAGTGAAGACTCGTTAAAATGGTGGCAGCTTATCTCTGAGAAGAGATGTGATGACTACTCGCATTCGTAAGAATATGATTACAATGAGCCTCTGAAGGTCTTTTTACAATAAACAGGATATCCAAAACCCTAGACATCTAAAAACCTAACCCTAGGAGATGAATCACCAAAAGCCATGTGGGCCCCGTTTGGGTAAGTTAGTACATTAACTTCTCGAGGTCGTAACTTTTGCATATGATCTCCGTTTTAGGCGTATGATAGCTTGTTGGAAAGGTATCATCGAGAAGATTAATTTTGGGGGCTCAATTATGTCATAAGTAATGATTGAGAAACTCGATCTTTAAAAACCTTAATTTGGGCCCTCAAATTGGACCCGAAAGTTAAAAACTGCTAAAAATAGTAAATTGCCAAAATTGCCAGAAAATTGTTTTATGCTAGTCGGAAAAGGTCGGTGTCCAGCAATGTCCACTTGGATCAATCCTCCCTCCTTAGAAAGCAATGGTCTCCATTGCGTTGAGTTCTCGGGGGAGAGAGAAAAGCGTTTGCTGAATCTGCATCTTGGTGAGCTGCTTTCAATGTTGGAGACGTCGCACTGCTCAGTTTGTTGAAGTATGTTACAAACTTGTTGAGGCTGAGGTTGTTTAACAAGTCAGGCTAGCTGAGAGGACGGTGTAAAGAAGGAATCTTTACGCTTTCCTGCAACATTGTCGACCTGCTTCTGTTGGATAGAAGGTGCTTGGGGCGAGGCTGTAGTGGTTCCAATGTCCTTATGTTCGCCTTTTGAACATATTGTGAAGAATATGAATTTTGCAGTATGAGATACTACTTTGCGACACTTTTTAGGTGGAACAGTAGTCGGAACTACCTCTGGTAATCTATAGAGATGACCCCCAGAGAAACAATGACACTACGAGGTCGAGACTCATAAACACCATGGCGCTTCCACATATATGGTTGGCCCAAGAGAACATCACAGACATCCAATGGGGCAACATCACATAATACCTCATCCTTGAAGGGTTGGATGCCGTATGACAATCGACATTGTTGGCTGACATGGATATCTCGTCCTTGGCGAAGCCACCTGATGTTGTATGGTTGCGGGTGTGGTGTTGTCGACAATCCCAACTGTTTGACGACCTCTGCTGAGATGAGGATCTTCTGGCTTCCGCAATCAACAATAAAATGTAGCGGGATCCCCTTCACCCACATCTGTGAATGAAAAAGGCGTTCCCCCTCTTCAGGATCTGTTTGTTCTTCTAGTTGAATTGTTGTAGTCGCGACAATAACAGTGGGCTCTGCGTCAATGATCTGTCCTTTACCAGTATTTTCAGAATTAGATTCTGAATCAGGTTTCAACTTCTTGTCTTTGGTCTCAGCCACCATTGACTGTTTTGAGTGACATTCATCGGTGTTGTGCTAGGGGATTTTGTAGAAATCACACCATTTTCTGGTGTCCTTCTTTGTCTTCCCATGACCCTTCTTTTCCTGTGGCTTGGACTGGTTTTCAGGAGACTGCTTGTTAGGGTTGTCTTTGTCATACTTTGGTTGTTGCGGATTTGCAGGCCCGGACTCCCGTTTGTTCTGGTGCCTGAATTTCTACTCGATTTTAACAGCATATCGATAGGCAGCACCGAGTGATGAGATGTCCAGAAATTCAATTTTAGTTTGGATGTACCTCTGTACAGCCCCATGGTATTTTAGAGCCAAATGTCGTTCGGAGTCTTTGATACCCAACTTGGTGCGCAAGGTATGGAAGGTATTGGTGAACTCTGGAGCCGCTTGGGCCCTCTCTTGCTTCAATGTGGTCCATCTCATGTATTGGTCCTCATAGTTGCCAACGGGGTAATACTGGTCCTTTACCGCATCCATAAAAAAATCCCAAGTGGGCTCAACCCCATATATTCCAGACTCCTCTGTGGAACTCTGCTCCTAGTAATTTTCCCACCAATGTTTGACATGGGGGAGAGCCTTAAGGAGCGTGAAGATGATCTTTTCTCTGTCGGAAAAATTATGTATAGAGAAATAACCTTCTAACATATTTAACCATTTATTTAGGGCATCTGCATCTATCTGACCTTCAAATATAGGAATATAAAAATTGACCTGTACCTTAAAAGGCGAGGTACCTCCAAAGTGGCCGCTTGATGAAGATGTGCCTGATGCTATCGGGAGGCATTGAAGAATGTGGGAAAAATTCTCCATCATTTTGTCCCTCTGTCGCGTGAGAGCTTGCTCAAGCAACAGACTTATAGGATCATTTGCTCCGTCAATTTTCTTTTCTTCCGCCATTGAGGGTTTCTTGGGTGTGTGAGAGAGATTGTCCTTAAGAGAGACAAGCTCGAGACCCAAATTTCTATACTCGAACCTCGTCGAGGACTTGCATTGAAAAAACGATCAAGAACATCCTGCTCTAATACCACTAATCCGGATTATTTTTGGCACGAAATGAGAGCGGAGATATAATAAAGAAATGCACAGAGATATCGAATATATTCAATAATATAACATAAATGTATCAGAGATGCAACCATAAGCATAGATATACAGTAATACACGATTTCTATTAATCAAAGAAATGTATAGAGACTGTAAAAATACAGAGTGAAGACTCGCTAGAATGGTGGCAGCTTATCTCTGAGAAGAGATGTGATAGCTACTCCCATTCATAAGAAGATGATTACAATGAGGCTCTGAATGAATTTTACAATAAACAAGAATTCCAAAACCCTAGACATCCAAAAACCTAACCATAGGAGATGAAGCGCCACAACCCATGTGGGCCCTGTTTGGCTAAGTTAGTACATTAACTTCCCGGGGTCGTAACTTTTGCATACAATCTCCGTTTTAGGCGTATGATAGCTCGTAGGAAAGGTATCGTCGAGGAGATTCATTTTGGGGGTTCAATCATGCCATAGGCAATCATTAAGAATCTCGATCTTGAAAAACCTTCATTTGGGCCCTCAAATCGGACTTGGAAGTTAAAAACTGCTAAAAATAGTAAATTTCCAAAATTGTCAGAAAACTATTTTGGGCCAGTAGGAAAAGGTGGGTGGCCACCGATATCCACATTGATCAATCCTCCCTCCTTAGGAAGCAATGGTCTCCATTGCCTTGAGTTCCTGGGGGAGAGGGAAAAGCGTTTGCTAAATCTGCATCTTGGTGAGCTGCATGCCTTGCTCGGGACGTCGCGATGCTCAGTTTGTGGAAGTCTGTCACAAAATTGTTGAGGTTGAGGCTATTCAACAAGTCGAGCTACATGAGAGGATGATGTGCAGAAGGAATCTTTACGCTTTGCTACAACCTTGTCGACCTGCTTCTTTTGGATAGAAGGTGCTTGGGGCGAGGCTGTAGTGGTTCCAATGTCCTTATGTTCCCCTTTTGAACATATTGTGAAGAAGCTGAATTTTGCAGTATGAGATACTACCTTGCGACACTTTTTAGGTGGAACAGTAGTCGGAACTACCTTTGGTATTCTGTATAGATGACCCCCCAGAGAAACAATGACACTGCGAGGTCGAGACTCATAAACAACATGGCGCTTCCACATATATGGTTGGCCCAAAAGAACTTCACAGACATCCAGTGGGGAATCATCACATAATACCTCATCCTTGAAGGGTTGGATGCCGTATGACAATCGACACTGTTGGCTGACACAAAGATCTCGTCCTTGGCGAAGCCACCCGATGTTGTATGGCTGTGGGTGTGGTGTTTTCGACAATCCCAACTGTTTGATGACCTCTGCTGAGATGAGTTTCTTCTGGCTTCTGCTATCAACAATAAAATGCAGCGGGATCCCCTTCACCCACATCTGTGAATGAAAAAGGTGTTCCCCCTCTTCACGATTTGTTTGTTCTTCTGGTTGAATTTCTGCGGTCGCGACAATAGCAGTGGGGTCCGCGTCAAAGATCTGTCCTTTATCGGTATTTTCAAAATCAGATTCTGAATCAGGGTTCAGCTCCTTGTCTTTGATCTCGGCCACCAATGACTGTTTTTAGCATCATTCATCGGTGTTGGGCCATGGGCTTTTGTGGAAATCACACCATTTTTCGGTGTCCTTCTTTGTCTTCCGATGACTCTTCTTTTCCTGTGGCTTGGATTGGTTTTCAGGAGACTGTTTGTTAGGGTTGTCTTTGTCATACTTTGGTTTTTGTGGATTTGCAGGCTCGAACTCCCATTTGTTCTGGTGCCTGAATTTCTACTCGATTTTAACAACATATCGATAGGAAGCACCGAGTGATGAGATGTCCATAAACTCCATTTCAGTTTGGATGTATCTGTGTAGAGCCCCACGGTATTTTAGAACCAAATGTAATTCGGAGTCTTTGATACCCAACTTGGTGCACAAG
>ML804448.1:89393-108841 GCA_009831015.1 Picea engelmannii
TTGTCCATCCACATCCATGATCCTATGATGAAAGGAAGAAGTTGGAATCTTCAGGGCATGGAATCTATAGAAAACTCCATGGACCCAAGAGCTAAAGAGAAACATGAGGAAAAACATGAAGATTCCAAGAGAGAAAGAAAAGCCATAACAACCAGTCATTGTATCGAGAATCACAAGACTACCAACCTGATCTGAACTCACTAAAAGCAATCAAGCAGAGGAAATAAAAGTTGTGATGAAGAACAATGTATGGAAGAATTATGAATGTAAGCATTGCTAGACCCAAAACTAGAGGTTCTCCCAGATGAAGGGAGAAGACTATGATGATTGCTTGTTCCAGTAAACCATACATACCTCTACATGAGCCATTATATCGTCTGCAATTTCCATGGGTTGGAGTTTACATCAGATGAATGCAAAGGTTGTTCTCCAGAAAAATTGAACAAATAACGTATGTAGAACAACCTCAAGGCTTTGAGGTATACCAAGAAGAGACCTTTGTATGTAGATGGAAGAAGACAACTTGGTGGAGAGCCTCGCATGCACAACATAAGCATGGTGAAAACCTTCTATGATAAAAATCAGAATGGTTACTCAGAAGTCCAGGACGATGGATTGCTAATCCATGACAAACTCTCATGATGACAGAAGAGGTGCCACATGGATATGTTCCAGTTTGAGCCTTGCCATGATGTTATGAGCTAGCAGGAATCAAAAGAGTTGAATCCAACTATGATATACTATAATGATCAGAGCTATATGAAGCCTTCAGAAAACCAGTGTTCCAAAAAGACCGAAGTACATTGAGATCAAGCATGACATTCCCCATGATGAAGTCCAGAAAAGAAAAAGTGGTTCTCCAATATATATCTCCACAGATGAGCAGATAAGCAGACATTTTGGTAAAGCCTCTGTCCAAGATGAAACAATTTTTCATACTCAAGCTGGAGCTCGTGGAGACGACTACCTTATTGAAAAAGGAAGAGATGACTTCTAGGTTGGGAGGGAGCACTGATGTGTTATTGATTTATGGACAATCATTTTTCAAGTTTGAAAAATGGTCCAAGATGAGCAGTTCATTTCCAATTTGGAAAGTGGTTTGAGATTTCTGATGGACATGTATTTTCCAGTTCGAAAAATGGTCCAAATCGAATGGCCATTTTCGTAATGAAAATGGTTCGATGGATTGGTGATGTACCATAGACATCGATTCCCCTTATGGCCAGTGTGGGGGAATGGTCTAGGACAATCTCTCTTCTTGATAGTCACTCTTAGTAGTGGTCAAGAAGACTGGTCCGCCCCGCCGGACAATCATTCTTTCAAAGCTCACAGTTGAGAGCAGTTTCAAAGAGTGGTCCGTTTTGGAGGTTGGTGCAGGAAAATCATTTCCTTAGGAAATGGTTTGGATAGTCATTCCCTAGGGCAGATTCATTCTCTCCAGGTGGCACTTTGTTTAGTGCCAGAGGAATGGCCTAGATAGGTGAATGGTCTAGGTTCAACAATCAGGGACAGGCATTCCCTAGGGAAGACTCATTCTCTCCAGGTTGCACTTTGTTTAGTGCCGAAGGAATGGCCCAGATAGGTGAATGGTCCAGGCTCAGAAACCGAGACTATTATCTTCCTTGCTTGAGAAGAATAGTCCAGATAGCTCATCATTGATGTTTTAACTTTTGAGGGTAGATGCTCTTCCATATCTCACTGATGTGAGTGGAAGAATGGCCCAGATGATTCAATTTATATCATAACAATGTTTTCTGTGCAGGTTGATATCAGATGATATGATTGTTATGGAGACTGTATGTCTCTGGACAATAGATGTATGCTACTGTGGTGGATGTGTTCCACTGATTGTGACTATACGTCATTGATAAAGTATTTGTGTGCTACTTGGTGTGGTAGTGTACCACTGGATTGTAGTTGTGTACTACTATGGATAAACACAATTGTGTTCTATTGAATGACATTGTTCCGATTTCCTTGAAGACTATTAGTAGTGTTGGAAATGATTATCATCTAGATGGATGATCAATGGACAAAGATTTTCCAGACGGAAATTGGTCCAGGACATTTATTCTTCTAGGACATATGTCCGGATTAGAAGAATGGTTCTTGTGTCAGTCTGTGGGGTGAGTGACTTATCCAACATCATGTATGATTACTCAGATGGATTATGGTTTCGAGAGATGATGCAGTTGATGACACTGATAATGATGATGGTGCTCATGATCTAATCATGAGATAGTCTATATGACTATGTTGATGCTACCGGGTGAATGGTATGTTTGTGCTCAAGACCATTACCTTCAATACCTCCCTAGCTAGGAGGGAGTGTTGATATTATGGTATCTGCGAGAGGTATTTACCTCCATGTGTAAACCTGGCGAGAATAAAATATCTCAGGAAGCAAGAAGAAACCCTAATTAATTGGTTAATAACCCTAGAAGACAAGTTGACTCAATAAAATGACTTGTATTAGGTTATTAGCTTCCAAGAGAAGAAGTCAGCTAAAGAAAATGTTATATACTAAAGAATTAGTACCCAGAATGAGAAGTCGGCCCAGGCAGTCTGCCAGAAATAGTATAAATACAGGAGGTCGGTCTTCATTCTGACCAATATTCCCAGAACTGCAGAAGCAACACTTGTGCGCACTGCAGTTGGCCAGTTTGTGTGCAAGTTTGGAGGAGAGCTGCTGCAACTAGCAGATTTCGGTTTTGTCTTGGACTCTCTCTTGGTTATGGTTTGGACTCTTTGATCAACTCTTGTTACTCTTGCTTGGTGCGCTATCCTTGGAGAAAGGTGCGCCACCTTTGTTTGGCTATTCAGTCTAGGGTTTGCTTCTGGAATGATTCTTTGTCAAGGTTAAGGTGCTCGGGGGTGGCTTCGGCCTATGGTTGGGTGACAATATTGCTATATTGTCTATGGTTAAACGAGCAAATCCATTATATTCTAACATGTCTCTACCCTGGGAAACTTTTTTACCCACAATTCCTGCCAAGGAAAGTTCTTTGATACCACTTGTAAGGTACTCGATGTAATATAATATGCAAAAACAAGGATATTCATCATATATCAATGGAACAACAAAATATTGAGAAGAGAAACACCATAAATAATACCTTTATTAAAAGAAAGCAATGTTCACTTGCCTCTTTGAGGGGAAACCTCCAACAGAGTAGAGATCTATTACAATAATTCTTAAGACAAGCTTTCTCATGCCTCCTACTCTTATTTATACTAATTCTATCTTTTAAAGAACATTCTAGAGGAAGATATTTCTAGAAGCATAAACTTCTATTAGGTCTTCTTACATTGACTTGTTCACATTTATTAAATAGGCATTATTAACTAACGTCAACCTTTATTACATGGAAAATATATTATTCTACCTACATGAGGGGTTAGGTCCCCAACAAAATTCTTGTCACTTCTAGCTAGTGAATTGATAATATCATGACAAAAGGGCTCAATTATTCTTCTATTTTCCATACCACTATTTTTTTAATCGAGATGACATAGGTGAACCTTATGAACAAAAGATTATCGATCTCTAATTGCTTTAAAGGTAAATGTATGGCACATGTTTACTAGGATGTCCTTTCCACACATATGAACTATCTTTGAAAGACGTGTAATAATAATTAGGAACCATTAAGTAGCTCGTAGAACAACAAGACATTTACTTTGCATTATTCCTTATCGCCACCCTTTCTTCGTAAGTCGGAGCAAATCAACTTGTCATAAAATCTCCAGTTTTAGTGCAAATTACGTGGCTTATCAGAATCCATGCTGTAAAAGTATTGGATGTGTAGATGACATGAATTGCGGAATATATGGGTGTGTTGAGTGCGAAGATACAATAGTAGCAAAAGATTCGGCACAAGGTGGAAAATGTCTAAGTAAAGAGCCTTTTGATGATGCGTTTTTTGGAAGATGGTTACATCTTGATTTAGTACATCATCTGCACGAGGGATGTCTACAACTTCAATACCAATCATCGATTTATAGTCCTTATCATATGACAATTTTTAAGAAGTTAATGTCAATGTCATATTCTTTAAGTTCAGAAAGGAAGTTTTTCCATCGACCTTCTCTAAATTCTTGTTGAAGCAATATCGTTAGTGGAGGTTGTGCTGCATACACTCTTTGCATAAGAATATTGTTTTATTTTTCTATCTGCTATACACATTTTTTTTTTAAATGCACTTTGATATACGTGAACTTTATGAATAGTGCATTACGAAGGTCGGGTTGTTTTAAGGCCAAGTGCATAGTGCATATTTACTAAAATTTCCTTTCTACACCCGAGTTAGTTACGAAATATGAGGAATGATTAATAGAAAGCATTAGTCAACTCATATAAAACCGCGACATTTACTTTGCACAAGTGCTAAATAACCTCCATTTTTTCGCAAATCCGAGCAAATCAACATTCCATAAATGACTCGGTTATCCTGCAAATTACGTGGATTGTCAGGATCCCCGTGTGAAACTATTGCAAATGTGAAGATGTGGAAACGCAAGACTGGGTGAGGATCAGTGCTGTGAATTATCCAGTCAAGGTTTGAAAATAGAATTCGAATTCCTGATTGTGTGGGCCATATATGTGTGCAGAGAGAACATGTGTGTAAAATATAAGTGAGTGTAGTGTGGGGATATGGTGATCGTAAAATACTGTGTACGGCGTGAAAAATGACCAAGTAAAAAGGATTTTGACTAGGAAATTTTCAAAAAAATAGTGCATTGGCAGAAGAATTTTATACAAGATTTGCATCGAGAATTTTGTACTAGACTAGCCGGTACATCTGTTACTAGCATGAAAACCCTCTTTTCTTCTTCTAACTGCCATGTTTTTGAAAATGTTATATACAATTCTTGTGGAAATCGACTGTGTTTAGAAATTTCTTTATCAAAAGGTTTTTTCTATGTAGTGATTATTAACAGTTTGCATAGTCCTTTGCATTGGTTTTATACGCCGACTTCGACTAGCCATGTCTCCTACATGTGTACACTTCATGAGGGATATTTGCAGTTTCAATACCAGTTATCGATTCACAGTCTTCATCATCTGATAGTCGCGATGAAGTCAACGTCCATGTCATATTGTTAAAATTTGGCAAGAGAGTTTTCCCATCGACATTCTCCAAATTGTCACTGAAGAATTAATGTTGTTGGAGGATATCGTACATAAGCTATACGCAAAAAAATATTTCTTTCTTTTTTTATTTGCTATACCTGTGATTTTTTCAATGGAATTTGATATATGTGAAAGTTATGAATAGTACATTATGGACGTCGAATTGCTTTAGGGAAACGTGCATGAGATGTATTTACTAAAATTTCCTTTCCATGCTTGAATTTGATATGGAATACGGGGAATGATAAATAGAAACCATTAAGCAGGCAATAGAAAAGCGTGACATTTACTTCGCACCGGTCCTACATAACCTCCATTTCTTGGCAAATTCGAGCAAATCAACGTGCCATAAATCAGTCCCTTATCGTGCAAATCAGGTGGCTTGCCAGAAACTTAATCACAAAACCATTGCAAATGCAAAAGTGCCAAAGTGCGGGGTGATCGATGGTATTAATTGTTCACATTGGGCTTGAAAATAGAATTAGAACAAGTGATGGTTGTGTGGGGGATATACTTGTACAGAGTGTGGATGTGTAGAAGATTTAGGTACGCAGAATGCATAGATATGGTCATGGCAAAGGGCTTCACACAACATGAAAAATGGCTAAGTAAAAAGGCTTTTGACCGCAGAATGTTAAAAAGATAGTGGATTGACAGAAGAATTTTGTACAAGATTTGCATTCAAAATTTTGTACTGGAGTAGTGGGTACATGAGCTAGTATGACAAAAAGCTTCCTTTATTCTAATTGCGATGCTTCTGCAAATCTTATATGCGCCAATTTAATGCGAACAAAAAATTTGCTTATCAAAATGTTTTTTTTTTTACCTAGCGATTTTTCACAGTTTGCCCAGTGTTTTGCATTAGATGTATGCAATTGCTTCATGCAGGAATGTATGTACTAAATAAGGCACATTCCTTGCATAGGAAACAATTTATTTCTAGCGCCCGTGCAAAGAATTCATAGCATCCATCATCTCGCACACTACACCACACAATGGTGACAAGGCATGCAATTTGCACCATAACTGACCTATTTATAGTATGTTGATTTGCTACTATTTGCGAGAACCATGCAAAGATTTAGACATTTAGAGATAATGCAAAGAAAATATCTTTCCTTTCAATGGACTGTTCAATGTGTCTATCTATGATTACTTGTATTCTGAAGGCAATCCACGTTTGGAAAACAAGTTTTAGTAAATGGGCATGATGTAGCTAGCTTTAAAGCAATCCAATCTCCATAATGTATTTATGTCAGAGAATTTTCTAGTCGGAAATGTTTTACTTAGTCATTGTCCACAATGTGCGGAGGAATTTGCAATCACCATGTGTCAGCACTTCACATAGTTGCATCTTCAACACAACAACACAACGATTTCTTAGGTTGTGCTGAGCCTTTTCCTATTACCAAGTGCTCGGATTTCACACAGGTGCATCTTCTACACCTCCACATTTCACACACATATGTGACTTGCATAATGAATAACCTATCTTAAACACTTGTGTGAAAAATTCATAGGATTCATCCCTCTTCACTCCAGTGCCCTATTTTAAACTCTTTCCAGCAAAATTAATCTTACTTATGCCTCAACATTTTCGTGCTGCCACACTCCAGGGTAATGTTTTTCTTTCGATAATCTCCAAATTAGATGCGTTTTTACTTTGAAATATCTCACGTTGCGTGTAGGATTTTTATATGACAATATATTTACAATGTGCACATCCATATATTCATCACTTGTGCAGTCTGCAGATATGTCTCCCACACAGGCAAGAGTAAGGTCTATTTCAACTTCTTTGCGCATAATTCATGACTGATCCATCTACATATGGACATATCCATGCATATGCACTTCTACATTATGTACAACTATATCTTCAATGCTCCCACATTTCACATAGTTATATCCCCACACAAAGATCTTCTACACCTCCACATTTCACACACATATATGACCTGCATAGTGAACAACCTATCTTAAATACTTGTGCGAAAAATTCATAGCATTCATCCCTCTTCACTTCGGTGCCCTATTTTAAACTCTTTCTAGCAAAATTTATCTCACTTATGCCTCTACATTTTCGTGCTCCCACACTCCAGGGTAATGTTTTTCTTTCGAGAATATCCAAATTAGATGTTTTTTTACTTTGCAATATCTCACATTGCGTGTAGGATTTTTCTATGAAAATATATTTACAGTGTGCACATCCATATCTTCATCACTTGTGCAGTCTGCAAAGATGTCTCCCACACAAGCAAGAGTTAGGTCTATTTCAACTTCTTTGCACATAATTCTTGACTGATCCATCTACATATGCACATTTCCATGCATATGCACTTCTACATTATGTACAACTATATCTTCAACGCTCCCACATTTCAAATAGTTATATCCCCACACATACAAGACTTACTCTATTTTCAACAACTGTGCGGAGAATTCAAACAACTCACCGCACTGTAGTCCCACACTTCCACACTTCTAATAATTTGAATAGTTGAAAAATGACATCTATTTGCATCCCACTCAACAGAGTAGAACTTGAATTTTAATTGATTTCCTGGGTATGTAAGTTTAGGATTCATAGTAATGCAGACCAAGAAAAGTTATTATAGTTGCTAGTTGTTTTCAGTTATATTCGATTGGTCATTGCATACAAGTTACTAAAGTGGGGCATCACAATATAAATTCTCTATGTTGAAATCTTGGGATGGACACTATGTTAACTTTTGGCTTTACAAAGGCATGAAAAAAATGACATGGAAAAGCAATTAACTATGGCAGTTATCTTATTACGAGTTCAAGATTTTAAAGTGCATTGGAACAACTGAAGAAAACGATTGGCCCGAGCCCATGGAAAAAAGAATTTATAAACATAAATGTTTTGTTGAGAAAGAACTGGGGAAAACCATATTGAAGACTTGTATAGTTTTGACATATTTGTAATCATCGAATTGAAGCTGGAAACTTGTGGACAATTTCTTCCATATATAAATTTTAGTGAAACTTCTGCAATTCACTAAGTTTTCGTTTGATATTTAAATTCCATATGAGCACTTTGCATATATGTCAAACAAATAACTTGTCCTTTGGAGTGTTGGGAAGACACCCACACACAATASACTACAGAATAAGAAAAATATTTAGCTTAATGCACCAATAAAACATTGTGTTTCTTATTGAAGTTTGATTGCATTTRGTTCTATATAGGTCAATTAGAATATTATTATTAATGTTTATCATAAGAAATTTATCATAGATAATGTAGAAATATAAATATATTTAGTTATACCAACTTGTTTAAATTAATAGAAGGTACATTGATCATTCCATGTCAGGCCAYAAKCAGTGCAATATAGAGATCAACATTAATATCCAAAAGCATAACGGATATAGTTGTGATTTGTTGTGCAATGATAGTGTGAAAMTGTTTCTAACARTGATTTATGTTGTTGTCAACATATGCATATGCATTTGCAAACAACATCAAATTTGTTAAAAATATGAAGGTTGGATTACAAATTCCATGTCAATGACAATCCTGGAAGAAATAAATAGAAAAACTTGTTCCAATTGCAATCTAGTCCTAATGAAAATATATCAATATTGCAATGTAACCCCAATAATAATATATAAACATCTAGTCCAATGTTCGTTAAAATTTTGACATAATTTAATTGCAAAAATTCAATACAACAATATTGCAATGTTAACAACGTTTAATAAATACTTTGGACTCAAAATGTACATACAATGCACACGTTATTCCTGGTATTTAATAAACATATAGGTGTAACTTACCCAACCACCAGCATGCTGAGCCACACTACAAGAACACACTTCAAGAACTGATTTCGAATTCTGATAACAATTAATTAATAAAGAAGCATTTAAAAAACACAATACTGCACATGCAATAATCAATATTCATGCTAGAATTTAAACGAATGCTTAATCATGCCATGCACAACATTAACCAGCAAGAAAGCACCTTAAAAATACATATCTTAGAGATAATAATTAATACACAGTGGAAATAAATATACAAGCATAGAAACACATGACATAGAGCACTTATATTTAATAAAGCCAATCACCAACTGGCTGCAGATCAAGGAAATTCCACCTAAACATTAGACATGGTTGTTCCAAGTCTGAACAATAGGTCACCCTCGAGCTAGGGCCATGAATAAGGATGGGTCTCAGACCGACACTCAACTTCTGAAACTAGTCAACAATCAAACTCTCACAGGTTTCTCAACCACACATCAAAATCCAATTGACCATCTCTCTTCCCTTTAGCTTGCACCACCCAAAGAAAATGAACCCCCTTCACTGCCACATAGTCCCTCAGGCTATCCACCTCTTTCCAGGGCTCCAGTGCTACTGTTCAGGAAATATCAATGCTGGAAACTCCAGGGATTCTTAGATGTGGATAGTTCTGTCTCATGAACTGTCATTAATATCATGCACATAGGCATCCATTCCTTTATAGAATAATCAATAATTACTTACATCCAACAAAACAATGGCCCCTTTCCTCAACAATTCATTCCCATGTCCCAAAACAAGAACAAGACTGAGTGAGGAATACTGAACGAATGATGAACCAAAATTGACGAGCAACAATGAATGAGCAACCCCTTAACAACCCAAAATAAGGGTTTATATATTTACATGAAAATCAAGAACCACACGGGCTTCCCCCAAGAAGCTCATGTAAACACTTTTCCCAAATAAAAACCAAGATGGGTAAATACAATATAATAAAAGACTTAGCCCCTTTAGCCCCTCTCTCTCATGGAACCATAGCCCCCTATCTCTTGTCCTTGTCTGTATTGCAACCAACTATGTATTTTTTTTATTAACAATTATCAAAATATTAGATTTCCTAGGCACTCTGGCCCCTTTTTAATTATTTAGGCATTCCAACCTTTCATCAAATAAACAAAATACATTATTAATCTGAGGACTCAAAATCGGGGTATTACATTCCCCTCCCCCTTATTTTGTCACTATACTTAGTGCATATACAAAACATAAATCAAAATTTCAAAATTCTTCAAAAAGTCATGGGTACTCCACCCACATGGCATCTTTATGCTCCCAATTAGCATCTTCAGAACCATAGCAGGTCCATTAAAATTTTACCAGTTCTATGAATCGATTCCAAAGCATTTTGACTTTTCTGTCCAATATGCGCACTAGTTGGACCTAGAAGTCTCATTTCGGCTCCACCTGAATCAAATTCCAAACAATAAAATGGTTAGGATCATGTACATACTTTTTCAGTAAAGAGACATGAAATACATTATGCACATTCATGGAAGCAGGCAATGTAAGCATGTATGCAATTGGACCTATTCTATCCAATATCTCAAATGGACCACATAATCTGGTTGCTAGCTTTGTACAACTGCCCAACTTCAATGAGCTCTTCTTAGGATTCACTTTCAAAAGCACATGCTCTCCCACTTTAAATTATCTAGCTGTCATGTTCTTATGTGCATAACTCTTATGTCTATCTTGTGTTGCTTTCAAATTCTACTTAATTTTAACCATCCGGTCTTTCATATCCTTGAGCAATTCTGGCCCAACTACTACTCTCTTATTGGAGTATTGCATTTTCTACCATACAAAGCTTCAATTGGGCTCATTTTCAATGAAAATAATCTTCCCATTTAGATGTCTTATCCATCACATACATTCTTAACATGTCTTCAATTACTTGGTTTACTCTCTATGTCTTCCCATTCGATTGTGGATGGTATGTTGTGCTAAAGTTAATATTTGTACCAAATCCTTTAAACAACCCCCTCTAGAAATTTGATGTAAACTTGTATCTCTGTCTGAGACAATTGCCTTAGGTATTCCATGCAACCTAGAAATCTCCTTCATGTAAATTTTTGCAATATTAGTTGTTGTATGAGTCATTTTCATCGGAACAAAATGAACAACCTTTGTCAACTTATCAACCACTACCATTATTGAATCATGTTGCCTCACTATCCTGGGAAACTTAGTTATAAAATCAATGGTTACCACTTCCCATTTCTTCTCTGGAATTGGCAATGGTTGTAGCAAACCCACTGGGTGTATATGCTTAACATTCACTTTCTGACATTTCATACATCTGGTAATGTAATCAACAACATCGTTCTTCATTCTTATACAAAAGAATTGACTTCTTACTGCTGCAATTTTTTTCTGGTAACTGGGATGTCCGACATATGGAACATTATTCATTTTTTTTAACACCAAATTCCTAAGTTCTCCAGAACTACGAACATAAATTCTATTTTTGTGCATAGTTAATCCAACTTCCTTCATCTCATACTCTTTAATTTTTTGTTGTACATTTTCCTGTTGTAAACCTTCTTTTACCTATAGGTAATGCAGGTATGCAATATCAACATATAAAATTATTCTCTTTAAATTTAACTGATGCATACTAATGGTTGTAGCATGCATGAGATGTACTCTTCTGCTGAGTGCATCAACAACTTTATTTTTTATTCCTTTGATATGCATGATGTCAAAGTCATACTCACTTAAAAATTCCAGCCATCTTATTTGCTTGGCATTTAAAGTCGATTTCTCAAAAATATATTCCAGACCACTATGGTTTGTCCTTAATTCAAACTTCTTTCCCATGAGACAATGCCCTTACACCTTCAATGCATTAACTATGGCAGCAAGCTCCAAATCATGCGTGTCATAGTTCTGCTCATGTTCTTTAAGCTTTCTGGACTCATAACTAATGACATGTCCATTTTGAGTGAGGAATCCATGAAGTCCTTCTTTGCATGCATCTATACATACCACAAAATTCTCATTTGGGTTTGAAATCTTTAAAATAGGTGCACTAGTAAGTAACTCTTTCAACAAGTTAACATTTTCTTCACACTCTATTGTCCACTCAAATTTAATTCCTTTATTTTGTAAAGAAGTGATGGGATGGAAAATATTAGAGAAGATCGCTATAACCTCCTATAGTATCTGGATAATCCCATAAAAAATCTAACATTTGAAACATTCCTTGGTGTTGACCATCCTCTAATGGCTTCAATTTTCTTTGGATCCACTGTTATGCCTTGTTCTGAAATAATGTGCCCCAAATAATGGATCTATTCTTGGCAAAAATAACACTTCCTTAACTTGGCATACAATTGATGTTCCCTTGGAACTTGCAACACCAACCTCAAGTGATGTTCATGCTCTTCCTTGGACTTAGAATAGATAAGTATTTCATCCAAGAACATAATGACAAACTTATCTAGATAATTTCTGAACATGTCATTCATTAAGCACATAAAGACAACTAGTGCATTGGTCAGTCCAAATGGCACCACTACAAATTCATAATGTCCATACCTAGTTCTAAAGGTTGTCTTTCTTATGTCTTCATCCTTGCTTCTTACCTGGTGGTATTCCGATCTCATGTCTATCTTTGAAAATATCTTTGCCCCTCTTAGCTGATAAAAAATGTCATCAATTCTAGGTAGAGGGTATTTATTCTTCACAATGGATTTATTCAGCTGTCTAAAATCAATACACGGCCTCAATGTTCCATACTTCTTTTTGACAAAGAGTATTGGTGCTCCCCAAGGTGAAACACTTGGGCGTATGTACCCTTTCTTCAACAATTCTTCCAGCTGCATTTGCAATTCCTTTAATTCTTTTGTACTCATTCTATAAGGAGTTTTTGATACTAAGGAATCTCCTGGTAATAAATCAATAGAGAAATCTATCTCCCTCTTGGGTGGCAATCCTGGTATTTCTTGGAATACATCTTTAAACTCTTGCAATACCAAAAAATATTCAAGGCTTGGCCCTTTATCTTTTGTAGATCCTCCACATGAGTTGTGTATAATTTGACATCCTTTTTGGAAACATCTCTTCATCTGTAAGGATGAAATCTCTTTTATAGAAATAGGTCTTGTAATTCCTTTCACAGTACTCTGATTTCCTTCTTTATCAAGGCATGTAAATGTCTTATTTTGACAATCTCGAACAACATGATGCTTTTCTAGCCAATCCATTACAATTAGGATATCATAAGATTCTAATGGTATGATATTCAGATCAACATTAGTACTCACTCCATTCATATTTATTGGACAACCTCCAACAATCTCATTGATCCTTCTTTTGGTTCCAATGGATAACTGAACCAAACTTGATTTCTCAAGGTTACTTTTTTCCAAATGTAGTTTGTCCACTATTTTAGGATCAATGTAACAATGGCTTGCTCCTGAATCAATTAAAACACCAACAGACTGATTAATGATCTTACCTTCCACTTCAATCATATGTGATTGGTGACCCAGATTTATGAGTGGAACGGAATGAAACATAGATCTATAACATTAACATAGATATACAAAGAACAATAACATAGATACATTGAAACTTAACTTCTATTCAATAAAGAAATCTGCTGAAACTGTAAAATGCAGAATGAAAACAATCTTGCTCGAATTGTGGTAGCTAATCTCTGAGAAGAGATGTGGCGGCTACATGCATTCGTCTGAGTACATTACACTGAGAGCTCGAGGCCCTTTAAGCATAAAGAAGTAAACATAAAACCCTAGACATCCAAAATCCTAATCTTGGGAGATGAAGCACCAAAAATCACGTGGGCCATAATGGGGTAAGTTGGTACATCAACTTCCTAGGGTCGTAACTTTCGAATATGATTTTCATTTTAGGTGCATGATAGACTGTTCAAAAGGTCTATCCAAGGAATACACATTATATCATCATGCTTTGACTCTGTCTATAGTGTGACTGTGGTGGGCCCAAAAAGTGATGTTTAGAGCCTCAAAACAACCCCAAAAGTTTAGGACCCAAAAAACTAGAAAAAAATGCCAAGATGAAAATTGTAACTGCTAAGATGAAAGCATTATGTGAGCCAGTTGGAAGAGGTGGGTGGCCACCAATATCCACCTTGATCAATCCTCCCTCAGCAAGAAATTGTCTCCATTGCATTGAGTTCCCCCATTAGATGAGGAAATTTCTGTTGAATTTGGCCCCAGGTGAGCCACTTGCCTTGGTGCAAGAGTTGCCCCGCTTTGACAACACAATAAAGTTTAAGCTTTTGTTGGTGAGTACCCTTGACTTGTGTGTCCATGGTCTGATAAGTGGATTATTATTCAATGTAGTCATGGTTGATCTTTGTTAGTGTCAATTGTTCTACTATCTTTAAGGTGTCCAATAAGGGTGGAAAGTATGGCCAAAGGAGGTCCACATTAAACACCGGGTGCAAGCCAAGGAAGGGGGGAATGTTGAGCTCAAAAGCATTGTCACCCACAATTTTGGTGATGGTTTAAGGTCCATAGTGGAGTGGACAAAGATTATGATGGGTTCCTGTAAGGTGTTCTTTCTGCAAGTGCAACCAACCTTTTCTCCCACCTGAAACTTGTGTGGTACATGTTGTTGATCATGGCGTTGCTTGTACTTGGCATTGGAATTCTACAAAATATCCTAAACCTATTGGTGGATGTGTTATATTCATTCAATGAACTGGGTGGATTTGTCGACTTTGGTTTGTGCATGGGATGATTCTTCCTGTGTGGACACAAGGGGTAGTCCAACATCCATGGGACCCAATGGTTGAAATCCCAACCCCACCTGAAAGGGGCTATGGTCGGTTGAACTATGTATGGATCTATTGTAACTATGATAAACATAGGGAATACTCTCATCCCATGTGCATAGATGCTTGGATTTGTACACACACAATATATGCACGATCATCCTATTGACGACCTCGATTTGGCCATCCATTTTGGGGTGGAAGGTCGTGGATTTGGTGAGCTTGGTGTCCAGTCGTGACCAAAGGTTTGACTAGAATGTGTTGAGAAACTAACTGTCTGGATTTGAGATGATGGTTTATGGTATCCCAAAATGTACCCACACTCATTTGAAGAAGAGCTTGGTAGTGGCCTCCATTGTGATGCTCTTCTTGCAGGTGACCAAAATCACCATTTTGGAAAATCGATCAAGAACCATGAAAACACAATCATTTCCCTGCTTGGTTGAAGGAAGGCCTGACATATAGTCCATTGATATGGATTCCCAGGGCATGTCATTAGTAGGCAGAGCGGTGTACATGCCTTGTTTCTTAATGGTCAGTTTAGTAATGATGCAGACCGTGCATGACCTGATATACTTGCTGACATCCCATCGAAACTTCGACCAATAGAATTGTTGTTGCAACACTGCCACTGTCTTTTCTACAGCGAAGTGTCCTGCCACTCGACTGTAGTGAGATTCCTAAATAAGCTTCGCGTTCTTGCTTGATGAAACAAAGAGATGGCCTAGATGGCACACCAACCCGTCCTGAAGATGAAAATAAGTGACAACTGTGTTTGTTCCCAACATATGGTAGGTAGTGGTGAAGTGAGGATCTCTCTCATAAAGTTGGGGCCATATGAAAGTCTCATGTCCGCAGGAGTGTAGCACCGTGGTTAGTGTTGCAACTGGAGGTCTACTAAGGCAGTCAACGACGCAGTTGGTGATCCCTACCTTATACTTGATGTTGGGATGGAATTGCTACAAGTATGTGGACCGCTTCTAAATGCGGTCATTCTGTAATTTTCCTTGTGTCTGCATGAACTGCAGAGGCTTATAACCAGTGTGGATGACTGTCTCCTTCTCAAGAATTTAATGCCTCCATTGACAGTAGGATTATACAATGGATTGCTTTTCTTTTTTGTAAGTGGGGTGCTTACGGATGGTATTTGATAATGTCTCACTATGATAGGCCACGAGATGTCCATGCTGAGTGAGAACTTCGCCCACAACATAGTCTGAAGCATTTGTCTCAATCTCAAAAGGTTGTTGCAGGTCGAGTAATGAGAGCACTAGGGTTGAGCACAAGTGATGCTTCAAATCATCGATCACTCTCTGTTGCAACTGGCCCTACACAATTTTGTCCTTACCACCACCCCTGGTCACTTAGCTAAGGGCCCATGCAATGTGGGAGAATCCCAACACGAACTTGTGATAGAAATTGGCAAGGCCTAAGAAGCTCCGAAGCTTAGTGACTGTGGTCAGGGATGGCTAGTCACGGATGACCTGGATCTTGGCTGGATCAACATGCACCCCATGCTCATAAAAAATGTAACCTAGGTATTGGACCCTGTTCATGCCGAAGGAGCGTTTTTCCAAATTTTCATATAGCTTGTGTTGTCGCAGAGTGTGTAGAACCTGCTGAATATGCTGCAAGTGTTTTGCCCAACTCTTGCTGAAGATGCGGATGTCATCCAAATACACCACAACAAAATAATTAGTGAAAGACCGCAAGATATTGTCCATCATCATCATGAAATTTGTTGGGGCATATGTCAAGCCAAAGGGCATGACCAACCATTAAAAAATACCTTCTTTGGACTTGAAGGCAGTCTTCCATACATCGATCTACTCTATTGGGATTTGGTGGTAGATGAACTTCAGATCAATCTTATTGAAGTATTTTCCCCCCTTGAGCTGGTCAAGGAGATCGTCAATTCAGGAAATTGGGTACCGGTTCCCGAATAAAATTATATTTAGGACTCGATATTCAATGCTGAATTGCCAAGTCCTGTCTTTCTTCTGCACATGCACAATTGGGGTTCCACAAGGTGACGAGCTTACTCATATGTGCCCCCTTTCAATAAGCTCTTGGATCTAGCTCTTGATTTACTCATTTTCTGACAGAGAGCGATAATAGACTGGCCCATTGGGTACCGATGTGTCAGGGGTCAGATCGATTGAGTGCTTGACTTGACAGTGTAGAGGTACCCCAGTGGGTGAGGAGAAGATGTCTTTGTATTCTTCCACAACCTTATTCACTTGCTTCTGCTGTGTGGAGAGACCTCTCACGGAGGCCATGGATGTGGCTGGAACCTTCCGCTCACTTTAAGCGTGAATCACAAAGAATCAAACTTCCTGGTCTGAGAGATGAGCTTCCTGCATTGCTTGGCAGAGATAACGGAAACAAAAGTAGATGGGACTACCTTGAGTATCCTGTATAATTTAATGTCCAAGGTAATAATAACACTAGGAGGCCTAGACTCATATATAGCATGGCATCTCCATAAATAAGGTTGGCCCAATAAAGAATCACAAAATTCAAGGGTGGAAACATCACACAATACCTCTTCTTTGAAGGGCTTGATGTAGTAGGCTAGGTGACACTGTTGGTTGACGTGGAGATTGTTTCCTTGGTGGAGCCATTTAATGGTGTATGACTCTGGGTGTGGCGTTGTCAACAGAGCCAACCGCTTGAAAAACTCCATTGAGATGAGGTTCTTTTGGCTACCGCTATCAATGATGAAGTGCAATGGAGTACCCTTTACCCACATCTGTGAATGAAAGAGGTGCTCACCTTCATCTGGTTCATCAGGTTCATTGGGATGGACCTTGGTGGTGGTAGCAATGGTGGCACTAGGTTCTGCATCAATGATTCGTCTCCCTTTTACTAGTTCTGACTCATAGTCAGAGTCCACATCTGATTCAGAGGCTTTCACCTTAACCACCAATGACTGCTTTGAGCGACATTCAACGATGTTATACTAGGGGCTCTTATGGAACTTGAACCATTTCCCAGTGTTTTTCTTTGTCTCCTCATTGTCCTTCTTTGTTTGTGGTTTGGAAATGTTTTCCTGAGGCTATCCATCCTTTCTATGCCCTTTGTTTTGTGGGTTGGGGTTGCCTTTTCCATGCTTCTACTGTGAGGGGTTCACAGACCTAAACTGTCGCGTCTTTTGTTTAATCTTCTGCTCCATTTTGACTGCATATCGATAGGCCACACCCAAGGATGAGATGTTCAAAAACTCCATTTCTGTCTAGATGTATCTATGTATACCACCGCGGTACTTGAGCACCAGATGTCTCTCAGAGTCTTTGATACCCAGCTTGGTGTACAAGGTATGTAAGACATTGGTGAACTCTGGCATTGTTTGGTCCCTTTCCTGTCGCAGTGTGGTCCATCTTGTATATAAGTCATCATAACTTCCAACATAGTAGTATTGTTCCTTAATAATATCCCTGAAAGAACCCCAAGTGGGCATGACTACAAATAATGAGATTCCTCTGTTTCCTTTTGCTCACATAAAGTCTCCCACCAATCTTTGACATGGGGGATGACCTTAAGGAGCGGAAACGTAATCTTTTCTCTATCAAAAAAGTTATGGATAGAAAAATACCTTTCTAGAAGGTTTAACCATTTGTCTACAACATCCACATATATTTGAACTTCAAATATAGGAATATCAAAATTGATATTTACCTTGAAGGGGGTGGCGCCTCCGCTCGAGGAAGATGCATCGCTTGTTGGTAGTCGTCGAACGATTTGTGCAAAATCATCCATCATCTTGTTACTTTGTCGCGAGAGGGATTCCTCGAGCAACAATTTAAAGGGCTCTCCTGCCCCATCGCCTCTCTTTTCATCTCCCATGGGCAACTGTCGGGTTCAGTGAGGATGATCTTTCAAAGGCTCAACTGGTTTGAGTCCCAACTGCTTATACCCTGACCTCGTTGGGGACATGCATAGAGAAACAAATGAAGATGAGATCACTCTAATATCACTGATACAAATTTATGAGTGGAACGAAATGAAACACATATCTATAACATTAACACAGATATATAGAGAACAATAACATAGATACAGTGGAACTTAACTTCTATTCAATAAAGAAATATGTTGAAACTATAAAATGCAGAATGAAAACAATCTTGCTTGAATGGTGGTAACTAATCTTTGAGAAGATATGTGGCTGTTATGTGCATTCGCCTCGGAACATTACAATGAGGCCTCCAGACCTTTTTAGAATCAATAAGTAAACAAAAAATCCTAGACATCCAAAAACCTAACCCTAGGAGATGAAGTGCCAAAAGTCATGTGGGCCCCGATGGGGTAAGGATTCTTCCCTCTTGGATTCATTCTTAACACACCGATCTTGATTATTTTTACTAAGGTTGTTTTTTTTGAAAGGGGGTTTGAATCCATCCCTTCTTTGATCAGATTTACTTTCTTCTCATCTTTCCAAGATTTTTGCAAAGAATCTCTGCCCTTGCCTTGCTCATACATGTACTTATCCTTCCTAATGGTCTTTGTCAAAGTTATGGGCTCAACATATTGAATCTTCTCTTCATAAAATGATGTTAGTCCACTCAAAAACCTATGTATCTTCACCTTCTCATCCTTCTTAATCCCCACACACTTCAACAATCCCAATAACTTCTTTTCATATTCCCCCATGGTCTTGCTTTCCAACATGAGTTCAAATAACTCTTACATCTTCTTGTCATAGAAGTTCTC
>ML804448.1:119524-139273 GCA_009831015.1 Picea engelmannii
AAACCAAGAAACCAATTTCCTTCCAACTGGGTCCCCGCCACTTCAATCCTCCACCAACGACGAGCTCATGAGAAAGAGGCAAAGAGGTCCTCTTGATAATAAGGGAAGAGCTTGGGGGTTGAACACTGTGTTCAGACTTGAGGGATAAAGGGATGCAGACTCAATATGAAGTAATTTCTCCAAAGTAACTTTGCTCTCAAAGTTGAATGCTTTCTCCTCTTTTCCATAGCTCGAAATTGTGCTCTTATAGCCTTCAGAATGCAACTGAAGGGTCGAGTCAGAACGTTTCTAGTATATGGAAGGCCAAGGATCATAGATCTTCTGTTGTGACATGGAAACCCGACCTCATTTTGTATTTTTTGGCACAAATCCCGATATACACGAGCTGTAGTGGAACAACAAGTGTATACACATCTTGTATAACTGATAGGGAGTGTATATGTGGAAAAATGTATGTTTTTAGCTCTAGATTCATCAAAAAGGGATAAAAAGTCTGCATAGGGAAATGGAAAAAAGGCCCTCTGTGCAAGATAGAAATGGTGAGGCAAATCTTGCTATAACACATGCCCCTTAATGTGTGAGATCAGAGGAGTATCTGCGATGACTGAAAAACATTATAAATAACCCAGAAGTGGAATGGTAGAGAACCAGCTGGACAAACTCAATTGCGCATTACATTATGTACTGAATTTGCATACATGGCTGCCAAGAATACAATGCAGATCCATGTGAAAAATATACCAAACAAGTGTTCATGGCCATGAATAGGAAAATACAAATGCGGTTATATGCCAAAATCTGTCATAGTCACGAACAAGGCCCAGTGAAACCAGTCTCAAAAATCAATCTAAAGATATCTATATACTATGTAGTACAATCTGATCTCCCATGACCACTGAAGTCAAATAGGTACTGGTCCAATGAAATGGAAACAACAACTCAGGAAATATGAGGCCACATAGTGATGTCTTCAAGTCTTATACACTATCCGCCAATGATGCAAGTCTACATCATGTGAATAAATGAGTTGAGGTCGAACACAATGAGACATCATTTGATTATTGGTCATTGAAGTATACCGTTAACAAACGCGAGACAACCTACCGATCATGAAAGTAGATATCAAGGCACCGAGTACATCTCTACAACTGTGAATAAAGGAGTTGGTGTCGAACACTTGAGAGATCCATTGATCAGGAGACATTGATGTATTCCCATCTGTCAATGGTGAGAGAGCCTGCCACTAATGACTGCAAGCCTCATGGTACTCATAAAAATCTAGGTTCCATATCCAGAATAAATGAGTTGAAGTTGATGGAAGGAGACCCACTGAAAGGAGAGAATTGAGGCATCTCTCATCAGTCAGCATGAGGAACAAAGCATGAGCTTCATGATTTGGTGGAGATCAGATGAAGAACATGTTCATGAACTAACGACCCTGTGTGTCTTTCACGTGTGCCAAATGCAAGCGATACACGAAAAGGACCCTCTGAATAGCATCCAATGATGAAAAACTGTCGACAAAGGCGAGGAAACCACCAATAAGGCTCATGGCATCCAAGACATTGCACGAATCCCAAAGTGTGAATAGATGTCTTGCCATCGAACACAAGGGAAACCACCTCGTCAATGACCAATGATGAAATGTCGATTGCTGGGTTCAAGGTGACCTACCAATGATGAAAGTAGGGCCAGGTTGCATGATAAGACCAAAGTATCATGTGATTTTGAGACAAATTGAGGGTATGGCCGACATGCAAAGTCAAGATTTTTGAGGAGTGGCCGACATAGGTTGATAGACTTCCTTTGAACAAGAGCATAAGACATATGGTGAATTTTGACAGCATGGACTCAATGATGTGACAATTGGATGCAAGAGGCATCGATAACATTCTCTATAGGGACTGGAAGAGTAACCAGTCGGTAGAGAAAAATTTGTAGCGGGATCAACTTCTTAAGGCCATGCTAAACCCAAAATTATGATGACACAAGGACTCAATAACTTTGTGCTCTGTTCAAAGGTGACATGACGACTTCCAATTACAATATAGTATTCCCTTCCCGCCCGTCTTTTTTTGTTTTTTCATAACAAATGAATGCTATGATACAGAGGAGGGAACGAGTGTCGCAAGTAAGCAAAACTAGTTCCAACAGTGGAACATACCTATGCTCAATGCAAGGAAATGCATGCGGGAGATGGACACTTGGGGTGATGTTCCCTCCAGAGTATAGGGTGTCAAATTGCGAAGGATAAAAACAAGGCTCTCCTTGGTTGAGGATGAAAACTGCTTAGGCAACAATTTAATACAACAAGTGAGGGCTTGAGATGCAATCACAACTTAACGCCAAAAAATGTCCTTTTTTATATATTTTAGTCTACTTGGTGTGAAAAAAGGGGTAAAATTGTGCCAAATAGACGTCTTTTCATATCCAATTTACGAGTGTGAAAAAGACAAGTTCACTTGACAATATTTTCTATTTTTGATAGCGAGTCGGAAAAGAGCTTAACTAGGACTCATGTTCCTTCAAATACAATTTTAACGAGTGTGAAAGGGACATATCACTCGGTGATCTTTTCAGTTTTTGGACGAGTCGGAAAAGAGATTAACTGAGACTCATTATTGGGAGTCCGTGGGTACTAAGGCCGTGTGTGCATGAATGAGAAATGAGGCTCATTGTATTGAATTATAATGGACTCCCGGTCCTAAGGAAAAACTCGGCATGGGCGCCAAATGACAAAGAGGTTCTAACTAGGGTACCCATGTTCTGTAAGTCTCTACCATTTATTAACGATGTTATTAATAGCATATGGAGGTTTATGCGTCACAATAAATGGGTTCATACCTAAGGCGTAACAATAGTAGTCAAAGGATAATGCACAAAAATTGCACGATAGAGTAGATACCTATCTTATATGCTAGGTTATGAATATACCTGCACGGGGAGACGAACGACCAACCATGACGTTGAAATCCGCAAGAAAATTGAGTTGAAACTACAAAAACTAGCTTAAAACCATTCTTTAATTAGTCCATTAGACAAGACAATAGCATAAAACTATATCAAGTGGGTAAAAAAATGGCTTATAAATAGTAATAAAATCAAAATTTACTGTATCATTTTCATTTTTAACCAAATAGTGCAATTTGGACTAAAACAACTCCATAATTCAAACTACGATCATGGGATCAATAGGCAACAGAATCACGCACCGTCTAGACCAGGTAATTCTTTATCCCATCCTCTTCAATTTTAGTGGTTTACAATTTTAAGTTAGGTTCTATTTTGTTAGTTTTTAAGGGTGCAAATTGGGTTTTTCGGTATACGCGGGTTTCTATGAATAGGTCGCGTATACGACTTGTTATACGCTCCTGTGTGAACTACATGGGGCATATATAAGGCCCTACCCATGACTGTTTGTAAACAAACTGCGTATACGTGCGCAAAAGGCAAAAAAAAATGTTTCTAACTAAAAAATGATTTGTTTTTTTGCAGGATGGTGTTGGAATGGAGAGAGCGAGAGCATGAGGAGGTAGATGCAGCAGTGGATCGAGATCCGGTGGCTCAAGCAGCTTTAAAAAGATGTGGTTTATACAAGTTTTGGGCTCTCAAAGGAATGAGGGCCCAAGTGAGGTTGTTGGAAATGCTGGTGGGCTATTGGGATCCTGATAGCGAGAGATTTATCCTTGATGGACAACCATTAAGGATCGAAGTAGAGCACATCTACTTCTTGACATGAATTTCACGCCGAGGAGAGGTTGTGGACCTCAAGTCATGCGGGGCAGGGAGTGGGATGAAGGTCGAAGAATACATCGAGGCCCACTGTGTTACAGGGACTCCCATGGTGGGAAGTCAAATCCCTATCTGGGCTATAGGTAACCTCAGCCTGAAGATTATTGTGCTCGTGCTTACCAGGATCATAGGATCGGCCTCGCTGCATCAAGCATCGAGATTGCCTATGTTTTACACACTGGAGTGTGCGAGACACACCGTCTACGATTGGTGTACCTCGTTGCTGACCAATATGAAAGGTTAGTTGACAGAGTGCAAGCAAGGGGCTAAGAGAAACTTTGGGTTTGCCTCTATCCTTTGCAGCTTCTTTTTCGAGCGAGTCCCAGGTCTGAGACCTATAGTGGAGATCATTCCTAGAGGACCACGTGATCCGGCTATGGCACGATGGATTGAGGTCATGAAACGACAGGGGGGAGGTAGGGTGGTGACACCCTACAATGATGATTTTTTCTTCTGGTGACGGAGACAAATCATAGCTCTGGATGACTATCCCTATGTGGGAATCGATTTCAGAGTAGATCTTGATATGCTTCTTCCACCAGGAGATGCCTACGGTGCCATAGGTAAATTTTTTTATATATTTCATTTTTTTTTGTATTTTTGTACTAAAGAGGACAAAAAATATTTTTGGATGGTGTTATTAATTTGATACATGTGTGATTGTAGATGTGGGTCTGCAACGGCCAGAGGGATTCCTACTACATAGGCAGAGGCACCAGGGAGATGAGGTAGTGGGAGGAGAAGCAGAGAGAGTCCTTCAGAACGTGCAGGGAAACATGTCTCATCTGACGTAGAGGATTCCTATGGTTCAGGTGGAAGATCTACCTGAAGCCATGCAGTGACAGGTTGTCAGTGTACCTAGAGCATGGGTACAACTCTTACAATGTATCGTAAATGCCGTGGTTTTCTATCATGATACACATCCGACACCACAGGCGTAGATGTCATGGGACATGTATATTGGATGTATATGTATTTTGACGGTTTTAGCCCCAATTTTTGTAATATAAACACCATATTTTTTGGAAATATATAAAGAGGGATCTTCGACTTTATTCATATCTTACAATTTGTACATTGATTTAATGGTCTTCCTTGCTTTATTAATGTGATGAATGCCAATCTAAAACATAATTAGCGTAGGGATCAAATATATGATTAGAACTTCTAGGAATGTGGAAGTATGTAATAAAATCAAATTGTCGTTCTAAAAGATGTACCCGTAGGAATCGATAGAGTAACATCGGATCACGCACACGGTAACGATCATTCAACTAACATATGATTAACTGAGAATCCAGGCAAACTTCTAGAGAGCGAATAGCATGTGAGATAGCATCGTGCAAAATTTCTATGATGACGATATATTCGACCACATTGTTTGTGGATGGCCCTAGGCATACGCCACCTGAAGACACCAGTAGACCCTCAGGTGAGTAAATCACCCAAGTGGAGGAAGCCAAGTTCCATGTATGACGACTGGCTCCATCTGCGAATCCTAGGTAGACCGAAGACTCCATTGACATCTGCCAACCAAAAGGGAAAACTTGATAAGCAAGCCGAAGAAAAAAAGAAAAAGATGTATATACACTAAATTTACATTAGTATACAAAGGGTTTCGTTCAAGCCCAGGGCTCAAGCGTAATACTTTTTCAAGTAGAGCCCATTTCTGGGCTCGACCAATTTCTTCCCTTCATAATCTTCTAGTTCATAGGCTCCTTTTTCTAGAACACGTCACACAATATAAGGACCATGCCACATGGGTTTAAACTTGCCTGCCCCTAGCGGTTCTTTGGCTTGGTCATACAAAAGGACCAAGTCACCCTCTGTATACAACCGAGGATAGAAAGACTTGTCGTACTGAACCTTGACATGTTTTTTGCTAGCCTCGATAGCTGTAAAGGTGTCTCGACGTTGCTCGTCAAGACTCTCTAGGTGCACCAGGCATCGCTCTAAATCTGAAATGTCAGGTAGGAGCTCAATTTCTAATTTGAGAGAAGGGATTTCACATTCAACGAGAAGTATCGAATCCACACCATGCACTAACTAGAAAGGGGAAAAACCGGTGGCAATATTAACTGAGGTTCGGTATGCCCAAAGCGCGGGATACAACATGATCTGCCAATTGGAATGACTCCGACTAACATTTTTTTGCAAAATGGTCTTGAGAGACTTGTTGACGACCTCTACTTGCCCATTTTCCTAGGGGTAATAAGGAGATGAGTGACCATGTCTAAACCCCAGCTTAGACACTAGTTTTACCATTATTTCATTTTGAAAGTGACTTCCATGGTCAGTGACAATCTCACTCGGGATACCGAACCAGGCGATAATTTGGTTGAAAATGAAGAAAGTTGTAGTCTTCTCATCGGATTTCACAGTAGGCATGGCTTCGGCCCACTTGGTAAAGTAGTTGACGACCACGATTATGTGTTGATTCCCCCCAGCCGAAGTTGGGTTGCAATCGATGAAATATACCCCCCACTTGGTGAAGGGACTGACGATAATGACTGGGTGAAGAGGGGCTGGATGCGAGCACATTTTTCGAGTGAACACTTGGCAGGGGTGACACTTCTTAATTGCTTCAATGCAATATTTAAATATGGTGGGCCAGAAGTAACCGACTCACATGATTTTTTGGGTTGTCACAAGCCTAGATAGGTGACCACCACAAGCCCCTTTGTGGCAGTCATTTAGGACTAAATCAACTTTCTCGTGATTTAAGAAATGACGTAAGATACTATCTATTTCTCGGTGATATAAAGTGTCCTCGATGATGGTATACTTTTTGGCTTGGTATCTAACTCTCTGTCGATCATCTAGTGAGAGATGCTGAGCGAACTTCAAGGTTTGAAGATATAAAACAATGTCTCCATACCAGGGGTCAGACGATGAGACAAGGAAAATGTGTTCGTCTGCAAACAAATCGACATGGATAACATCCTTGTCTAATCGTGGGAAATCAGATATTAACTATGCAAAAACTAGTGACTTCTTGGACTTGGCTGAAGCAAAGTCGAGATCAAATTCTTGTAAGATGACAATGCATTTATTATATTTCTCGCCTATGATATGCCTAGTGAGGACGTATTGAAATGGATTAACATCCACGAATATAGTAGTTTTGCAAATAAATATATAGTGTTTTAAATGTTGGACTGCGTGAATGACAGCCAAAGCTAGCTTTTCGACGTGAGAGTAATTAAGCTCAGGACCAACTAAATTTGGACTGAGATAGTAGATGACGTGCTCATGGAGCTCATCTTCTTCCTGAACTAGAGCCATACCAATCATCTCTTGGGACGCGACAATATATAACAAGTAATCTCTACTGTAATAAGGATATTTCAACAGAGGAGCCGATACCAAGGCTTTCTTTAAGGCGTCAAAAGACTCTTGGGCTCACTCCTCCCAGATAAACGGGGTGTCTTTCTTCAACAAGTGCTTGAAACCCTTAGTGATATTGGCACAATTCACTATAAACCGACGCAAAAAGTTAGCTTTCCCCTGTAAACCTTGAAGTTGTCTAATCGTGTGTGGGGGAGGTAATTGAAGTATTGCCTCAACCTTAAGAGGATCTACCATGATCCCAGTCTTGGAAACTAAAAATCCTAAGAGATGGCCAGACCTAACGTAAAAGATGCATTTGTGATGGTTTAACCAGATTCTATAGCAATGACATCTTTCAAAAACCAGCCGAAGGTGTGTGATATGATCCACTCTCTTGCGAGAGTGAGCAGCTAGATCGTCGAGGTAAGCTTCGACTATATGCTTGAGATCGTGAAAAGCGAAAGTCATGGCACGTTGGAAGGTTGCTCCGACATTTTTCAGGCCGAAAGGCATTTTCTGTTATGCAAAGTACCCCAAGGACATATAAATGCCGTCTTGTGTTGGTCCTTAGGTTTGATCTGGATTTGGTTACATCCTGAAAATCCATCCATAAAGGAAAATATTTCACTTCCCGCACACTCATCGAGAATCTGATCAATGAAAGGCACGGGGAGGTTATCTTTAGGACAAGCTTTGTTTAGGTCATGAAAGTCCATACACACGTGGATGGTTCCTTGTTTTTTATTAACAAGAACGGGGTTGGATACCCATTCGGTCAAGGGAACCAAGTAGATGAAGCCGACATTAAGTAGCTTGTCCACCTTTTCCTTAATAGCGGGGGCCTTCCTAGGATTAACAACTCTAATACATTTTCGAACAGGTTTAGCATCCGGATAAGTTCTAATTTCATGTTCAATAATGCGAGGATCGATCCCTGGAATCTCTTCATATGAACATGCAAATACATCTCAAAATTATTTGAAGAGGTTGGTGTAGATCAAAATCTCTTCTGGCAAACAATCCACACCTATATTTACGTTCTCAATTTTGCCAGGGGTACGAGAGATATCAATCAAGACGGTAGGAGAAATACTCGGTGTTGAGCCTCTAAATAAACATCCCCACTACCCTATCATACTTCTCATTTATACCTTTTTGGCCTACCTAAGATTGGATAAATGACAAAGAACACTACCATTAGCCATTGATGAGGTCATAAGGTAAAGTATAATTGAATTCATGCATTTTGTGGTTTATTGAGCTAGGAGACAGAATGTTTCATGTACTAATGTTTTAAATTTCCACATGTAACCTTTGACCTCTAGATGAGTCCAACATTTCTGTGTCAGCTCATCCATTCGGTACTTATGCGTCAGATTGTCAGTGTCCGAATCCTGTACCAAGCACACCTTCCATTCAGATCCGGCACCCAATTATTCACTGTCGCGATATGGTACCAACGAACGCAGACTGTTCTACTCCGGTACCAACCACTTGCATACTGTTTGGATCTGGTACCATTTACCGAATCTCACCTGTCACGATCCGGTACCAATACATGAAGCAAAATATACCAAGTTTAGCTCCAGATCGTGACCAAGATAATTGTTGGATGTTTGTTGAATCATCAAAGCTATAACAAGGCTATGTTAAGCTAGTTTGTTTTTGCTTCATCCTCATACACTTCATGTCATGAGGATGAAGCTTAAAATATGTAACCAAATATGTAAATTTGGCAATTGACTGATCTGCTAAAGATTTCACCTCCTTATGTTTCACGACTAAGACTATTTAAATAGTCATGGAAAGGATGGTGGAAGTAGTAGAGAATTAGCATAAAACAACATATGAAGCAACATTATGTATTGTAGACCATATTCTGAGTTGAAGTTTAATAGAATAATGCCATTTATCTCCATGTCTTGATCGTTTATGAATGAATGTGAGTTGAGTTGTTAGCATAGTTTGATTCTATGTTTTAAAGTTTGAGTAAGACTAATGTGTGGATTGAAAGCAAGTTTACTGTAGATTCTAGTCGCTGACCTGTTGAAGCGGCAAGGGCCCACCACCCAACAAAGGTCAACATCCTTATAGATTAGTGTTAGTAGTTGATTTCAATAGTATAGATGTTATACTAGCTGAAGCTTTTATCCTTTCAGATGATAGCAGTATAGTTTAGTTTAGAGTTTCGATTATATGATTGTTTAGAGATCTTTACTTACTCTGTTTTGCATATGCTCCCTCTGTTTATGGATTTTATTTTATTTCATGGATATGAATGTTGACAGTAGTAGTCAGACATATTTGAAGGAGAACTAGTGAAGTTCACAACAACACATCGTGAACCACAACATACTTAGTATATTGACTATTGAACTACCCATGCTATGTCTTGATGATTGATGTGTGATTTCCCTTTCAAAAGTGTGATTGCATAATTAACTTTCTGGGTCAGATAGAAGAGTTGATCTATCAAAAGAACTCCATCTCATACTTGCATGTGCCATAATGGAGTAGATAGCCTCTCTGTGAAAGACAACCAAAGTCTGTTTCGGTTTGTTAGCTTGCTTTGTTTCCAGCATGCATAATTTAGAATAGTTCTATGCTCATGACATTAGAATTAACTTTCTTACTGGTGTCTTGTAACTCTGTTGATTACGAATCCTGGATTGATAATTAATGAGTGCATTATACTAATCATATAAGTAGCATGACATTTTGGCGCCGTTGTTGGGGAGTTACAAACGGTAGGAAGTGATTTTTTTTTTTTAGCTTAGATTGTTTGCATAGTTTTTGAATGATTTTAAAGGTTGCTTGAGGGAGGATGATAAAACATTTAAGACGTGAACGAATAGCCACGTGGCCACTCGAGTGTGGTTCTCCAAAGCCAGGTCACCTTCTTACCTTCTAGATAGAATTAGGACTTTCAATTCAGTTAAGAATCAAATTTCCATTTTATGCATAGATATAGAGATAATAAAGGTAGATTTGTAAGCTCTAAAGATTCAAAAACAACCCCCCCCACTAATCCAACTGACACTGGTGCATGGAAAATTCCAACAGGAGAAAGTTCAAGGGGAGCCAGTGAGGCTCCAGAAGAAGAACCTAAAACGGAAGAATCAATATTGGGGCAGACATAATGTGAGTCTGCTGAAGGAGACACACAAAACCCAGTTTCTGAACCATCCATCAGTGGAGGAGGAACACCTAGCGAAATGGCAGAAGAAGAAGGAAATGCAGCCACTGAAACTGAGACCATTGGGTTTCCAATCTTGGATATTTCGAGAAACACCAGCATGAAAAACATCCCACTATCATCGTTACCCACTTTCAGAGGTATGCCAACTGAAGATCCAGACTTATTTTTATTCGAGTTTGACATATTATGTAGAAGCTATAACTACTCAGACGATGCCCAAAAACTTAAGCTCTTCTCTATCACAATGAAATAATCAACCTTAAGATGGTTCATGAGCTTAGGAGAAAATACAATTCTCTCTTGGGATCAGATGAAAGATACATTCTTATGGAAATACCAAGACTATTGTAAGGGTAATGCTAAAAATGACATTTTTAAAATGCAGCAAACAGAAGATGAAAGCCCTGAAGACTACTTAGAAAGGTTCTTATACAACTACCAGAAATCAAAATTATTCACCACAGACCCAGCTGTAGTAAGAACTGTATTTTTGAAAGGCATTAGAGATGACTGCATAGAAGTTTTAAACTTGTTAAGTTCAAGAGATGTGCACCAAAATCCTTTTTCAGAGATTGCAGATTACTGTAGAAGATACTCAAGAGGACTAGCTAAAACAAGCAAAGCACCAAGAGATTCTTTAGCAGAAATACAAGACAAAGCTTAGGGACTGTCACCAGAATTGAGTTAGGAAACTTACTGGAGAACTTTAGAAAAAACATCTTGAGCAAAATCAACAACCAATTAGATACCCTAAAACTGAAAAAGAAACAAGAAGAAGAGGCTGTTTTAGCAATTTTTTTTCCTAGATGTCGAAAGAAGCATGGTGAGAAAGAATGCCCATTAAATGTCATAGAAATTTGTGGCTTGTGTACTCTAGAGCGCCCCACATCTGAGTGTCCAACTTTGCTTGAGCTACAAGCCATGTATAGAGGAGGAGGAATCTCACAAGAACAATCATATCCTTCCAGAAGACCTTGGAGAGAACAAAACCCCAATGCATTTTATGACCCTAATGCACAGTATCAACAACAAAAATGGGGTACTTCCCCAATATCCTATCCACAATGGACACCTCAGCAAGCTCAAACTCAACCTTGGGAACAAGGTTGGAGGGGACCTGTGTATGGGAATCCCTCTTACCCTACATATCCACAATATCCTGCAAACATTTCCCAATTACTACCTGGATTTAACCCACCACAGATACAAGCTTTACTTCCACCTCCTATACAACAATAATTTATAGTCCGCTTGAACCCTAACCAGAAGCAACAAGTACCTATAAATTCCAATCAACATCCACAAAACCAAGTTTCCCACAACCCTCCTAGACCAACAACAATTCCTTCCTAGCCAATCCCTAACCCCAATAATTGACCCACCCACCCTGTGCAGAATGTAGAAGTTCAAACTTTTCCCACCTATGAAATTCAACTACGATCAGGGAAGGCTATAAATCAATCAAATCCTGGAGTAGTAATTTAGGAAGAAAATGATAAACATTCTAAGGAAGAAAACACTCAAACCACTCCTGTAGAAGAAGAGACTTCCCCTCCTATTACAATCACTTCTCAGTCCGTAGGAGTACCTCAACAAGTTAATCTTCCACCCTACCCCGAAAGACTATTAGTGAAGAAACCTGACCCACCCTTGCACAAAGATATAGAGGATGAATTACGAAATGTATGTATAAAAATACCTCTGTTGCAAGCCATCAAAGATATCCCCATACATTGTAACACCCTGTTTCCCCCAGTCTGTAAAAATAACTATACTGGCCAAGTATTGTGGCAAACTAAAAAATGTGAATGTGTGATGTGAATGGACCTTGTGAAAGAGGTTGATGAATGTGAATAATATCATGAATATATATATATATATATATTGCAGGACTGCTGAGAGGGGATGTGCTGAAAAAGAGATCATGATGGCTGAAGAAAGGTGGTGGAAGGCACCTGGAAAGGTGGCGTTAAATTCCACCGAAACCAATACCGTATTTGGTCTTCACTGGCTCGGAGAACCAAGAGCGGTTCGCTGGCCCCGAATTAAATGACTCACCAGGTTGGTAGGTAAAGGTATCCTCATGAGTAATGAGGGATGGGGGGTGAACCGCCCATCCATAGAGTCCTCATACCTGACCACCACAAGGAAGATGGTGCCACACACAACCTCGCCGAAATAAGAAAAGGTAGGAAGAGTGTGGGATCAGGGGGTAGACGCGAGGGAAAGAAGAAGAGAGAACTCTGGAAAAAAATACAGAGTGAGTGATAATAGAGAAGAAGGAGAGTAACCTTCATTCTCGGTCACTGGAAAATAGAGACGCAGTCTCACAGCATCATGGTCTCAGCTCGGGGGTGGCTAGTGGTAAATCTGTTGGGAGTCCCTGAGCCTATGGTTGGGTGGAAATGAGCACCCCTCTCAGTGGTTGCATCAAACCTGGTGTTTTTCTGATAAGCGTTATATCTTGTATCTTGAATTGAATAATCTAACATGTATGCTTAAGGTTGTGAAATTATGAATGGCTTCTATATAATAATGTCTGTGTGGTGGATTTTGATCGGAAATAGTGGTTACTTGCGTATAAATAGAATGACTCCACACGACTCACGTATATATATATATATATGTATCCATTGAACTAACTTAGTTTTCAAGTCTGTGTTCGGGAAATTTATTCCCTTATTTGCCTCAGGTAATGTCCCAAATAGACCTTCCCACAAGTGCACCCTTTTTGTGAAAGTCCCCTCACTTTCTAGAGCCAGGGTAAACCCCTGGTATAAGACTACCATCTTAATACACCCTCGAGATGGCTCACTATCTAGTCACAGGAGTTAATAGCTCGGAGACCTCTGGAGACCTTCCAGTCGAGCTTTCAAATCTGGCGAACCTTACCAAGAACTTGAAAGAGGATTTGATAGCGTACGTTTTAGAAATACGGCAAGAGAGAGAGAGTGGTTCTCGTAAGTTATGATGTTTCGGTGTTTCGACACTCGGGGTATCCAAGTGCGAGTCCACACGTACTCGCAAGTCCTGAAACCTCGATTTGCGAGATCTCGAAATGGTAGTGTGTGGTTAAGTCTCGACTAACGGACGAAATCCTTTCGGAGGATCCAAGGTTTGTAATGACCGTTAGATTTGAGGGAGAGACGCAGGCATTAATGCCATGACCCTTTTTAACCTTGCAAGAAATGAAGAAATCGGCACTGTAGACCCCATGATCCATGGAAGTACCTGGACCGTCCATCTATAGAGTACACGTGGCTGCTGGTAAGCGCTTCGACGTTTCGACACCCGGGAAACCAAAGGGCAGGAACCCTTGTCTTCGTGAGTCGTGAAATCCCGATCACCGAAACCCCGAAATGGCGTGAGGTGTGAATAAGGTTAAGGAAAGCTGGGATTTGATCATGACCATTGATCATCCCGAAAAGATCACGACTATTGATCTTGGATGAAGGTTGCCGCCATCCATCGGAGGGACACATGGCTGCCGGTCGACGTTTTGACATCTGGGAAACCAGAGGGCTAGAAAACCTTGCCCCCCTCAAATCTCAAAATTTCGATACACGCTGTAATGGAGAGGAGAAGTCCCGAAAGAATCTGGACCGTCCATCAGACGAGACACGTGGTGAGCTGTCATAGTTTCGGGAAAAGTCCCGAAATCCCATGGACCATTGGATCCACACTCTTAAGAGCCGTCGATCTCTTACACGAATTCCCATAATGGAATTCAGAGATTTGAATGACAAGGAGTCTTGGAGTCGTTCCATTTCGAACTCCTGAGTACCGAGACCCCGAAAGGATCCATACCGTTGGATTAGGGGAGGCTTACGACCATCGACCTCCCTTTGGAAGGAAACTTTGGAGAGCTCAGAATTTTCGGGGATTTGAATGGGGAAAGGTAGAAGTCATGCATCACAACTCCCTGAATCACGAAAAGCCAATAAGCCCTTGGCTGGCTTAAGCGTGTGGACATGGAATAGGGTCACGTGGACAAGACCCCAAGCGGGAAACTTGCCACTCGCTAGCCCTGTCGGGGTTCAGCATTTCACTATTTCGAGCTTCGGGGTTTGCAGAGTCGAAAGACTCAACGTTCTGGTAGCACTGAGTCGCAAAGTGAGAAAAAACGCCGTACTGGTACGACCCATAGTCATGACCCATGATCACATGGAGGTGGACATATGAGGAACTAGCTGACACTAGGCCCCTGTAAGTATCTCGGGGATTCTGATCCTCGACTAATCGACAAAAAATTCATTATGCCGTAGTGGGTGTGTGACAAATTGGTATCAGAGCATGGTTACAATACTTGGCCTGCTTGGGCTCATGAACGGGTTGCACAGAAGCTTCGTTCGGAACACTCCTAAAAGGAGTAACCCCCTGTCTTAACCTGCTAATCAAAGGACGAAGTTAAGAATGAAAAACCCCTATTGTTTGTGTGTACATGTGAGAATATGAATTATGTACTGGCTATAAATAAATATAAATATTGACTAACAACCAACGTTTTTCCCTTTTGCACACAAGCGAAAGATCAACCGAGGGAAATTATCAACGCATAGTATGGTGACTCACCATGAAGTGGTAGAGGGCTCCCACAATAGATACGAAGAGTCTGACAAAAGGAGGGCAGTAGGGACCCCTCCAGATCTAGCAGAGTCTGTGAGGAGTCTCATGGTCGAATTACAAAGCTGCAAGGCTGACAATGAAAGGATGATGAAAGAACAAGAAAAGCAAACAGAAATTAATGGAGTTTTACTGCAGAGTTTATCCGATCTACAAAGACAAATGCATCATGAACTTGAAACTCAAAAACATGGTCATATCAATGGTCACACTGAGAGGAGCACCTCGAAAAAGGTCCACTCCAGAGGTAAAGGACAAGCGTCGGATGATTCCTCTAAGAAGGAAGCTGGCGATTCGGAGGGCTCTTCTAGCAACAAAACCAGTTCCTATTCCCAAAAGAAACAAAAGAAGCAAAAGCCTTCCAAAGGTCGAAAATTTGAAGAATTCAGAAAATCCAAACCACCCTCCTTCGACGATGAAATAAAGAGGGGAGAGGAAGCAGAGGCCTGGCTGCTTGGACTAAAGAAGTATTTCAGAGTCCATGACTTTTCAGAAAATATGAAGGCCTAAGTGGCCACCTTCAACTTGAACAGAAAGGCTTCCATTTGGTGGGAAGACCTTAAGAATGTGAAAGGGGTTCGTGAAGAGAACCTGTCTTGGGAACGGTTTAAGAAATACTTCCGGAAGAAGTATCTGTCGGAAAAATATTTCGACGAAAAGACTAAAGAGTTTTATGAACTCAAACTGGGACAACTCACTATAGAAGAATATGTCAACAAATTCTTCGATTTGTTGATGTATGTACCCTATATAAAAGCGGAAAATGCAAAGGTGCAACGCTTCATCAGTGGACTACCTAAGGACTATCAGAACATAATTGAATTTGATGAGCCAAAGACTCTAGAAGGTACTATTCGAAAGGCGACCTATTGTCATGAATAGTTTGGGCATCGAGCAGAACCTCGCGAAGGATGGAAATAAAAGAATAGTTCAAGATTTCTGAAAAGGGGAATTAAATCCCTAGGATTTAAGAACTATAAGAAGAACCCAAGAATGAGCTTCCTAGCCCGGAGTATGCACCAACAAAATTTTCCCTCCTTGAGCATAAATAAAACTTCTAGACCCATATCAGTGAAGACTGATAACCCAAAGAGAGAACCTTTGAAATGTTGGGGTTGCGGGGAAGAACATCTATTGAGAGACTGTCCACATCGACAACAGAATAGTCAGAGGATTTATAACATCCAAGAAGCTACTACTGTCAATGATGTGGCTTGGACTGAGCCACAAATTTACACAGCCTTGGATAATAACCAAGCTGACCACTAAGCTTCAGTGGTGGAAACATAAGGTATGATTTCCAACCATCTAGTGTCTGTTTTAATTGACCCTGGTTCAAATTTGAGTTATATAGCCCCTAAAGTTGTTGATAAGTGTAAACTACAGCCACAAAAACATACCAAGCCATGGTTGGTACAGTTAGCCACTGGCACTAGAAGAAGGGTAGCAGAGGTTATACCAGCCTGCCAATTGATGTTGGGTAAATCCCCCACCCAAGCAACCCTTAACATATTACCCCTGGGATCGTATGATCTGTTGATTGGTATGGATTGTCTAGCTGCCCATAAAGCTAGATTGGACTATTACCATAAGACCTTAGAATGTGTAAGTAAGGAAGGGAAGAGGATAACCCTTCAAGGGATCCGAAAACCTATCTCGGTGAGACAAATATCAGCTCTGCAAATGAGAAAGTATTGCCGAAAGGGATGTCCCCTATATGCAATACAGGTGTTGAAAACAATCGAAGGTGACAAACCAAGCCCCAACGATCACCCTATCATGAGAAAATATAGAGATGTGTTTCCGGAAGAGGTACCGGGTTTACCTTCGAGAAGGGACATTGACTTCTCGATAGAACTTGCACCAGGAGCGGTGCCATTGTCTAGGACACCCTACCGGATGAGCACACCTGAGTTAGTCGAACTCAAGTTGCAATTAAAAGAAATGATGGATAAAGGCTATATTCGACCCAACGTGTCTCCATGGGGAGCACCAGCCCTGTTCGTGAAAAAGAAGGACGGTACCCTTAGACTATGTATATATTATAGGCAACTCAATAAGGTAACCATAAAGAACAAGTACCCCTTGCCCAGGATCGATGACTTGTTCGATCAATTGGGGGGTGCGTCTATTTTCTCAAAGATTGACTTGAGGTTGGGATACCATCAAGTCCGAATCAAGGGTGAAGACATTCATAAAACTACCTTTTGAACGAGGTATGGTCACTATGAGTTCGTGGTAGTGCCATTTGGGTTGACCAATGCCCCTGCCACTTTTATGTGCTTGATGAACAATGTACTCAGCAAATTCCTAGACACATTTGTGCTTATTTTTATTGACGATATATTAATTTACTCCAAGAATAGAAAAGAGTATGAAGAGCATCTTAGACTTGTGCTGCAAGTGCTAAGAAAACATCATCTCTATTCCAAGTTCAACAAATGTGACTTCTTCCAGAAGCAAATACATTACTTAGGCCACGTCCTATCTGAAGAAGGGGTAGCAGTAGACCCTGACGAGATCAGGTCTATCATGGAATGGCCTACCCCAAAGGATGTTTCAGATATCAGGTCCTTTATGGGATTAGCAGGTTACTATAGGAGATTTATAAAAGGATTCTCTAAGATTGGTTGTCCAATCACTGCCCTCCAGAAGAAGGGGACAAAATTCATGTGGACACAGAAATGTGAAGAAAGATTTCAAACCCTGAAACATCTACTAACCCATGCACCTGTGCTGAAGATCGCCAATCCAGAAGCTGACTTCCTCGTGTGCACAAATGCCTGTAAGGAAGGGCTCAGAGGAGTCCTTATGCAGGAAGGAAGTGTGATCTGCTATGAATCCCGAAAATTGAACGAGCATGAATTCAACTATGTGACCCATGATCTAGAGCTGGCTGCCATAGTGCATGCCTTGAAAATGTGGAGGCATTACCTCATGGGAAGAAAATTTGTACTTATGACAGGTCACTGTGGATTGCGATACCTGTTTGATCAACCAAAGCTCAATGCTAGGCAAGCTAGGTGGATGGCCCTCCTTAGCGAGTTTGATTTTGAAATCAAACACATTAAAGGAAAGGAAATTAGGGTGGCCGATGCCCTTAGCAGAAGTATGAAAATAATTCACCTGGCAACGGTGAGCACCTGCGAGACAGATGTCAAGGAAAGAATCAGAAATGCACAAGAAATAGATCCCTTCGTCTAGACCGTGACCATGTACCTACATCAAGAACCCGCCGGAGTAAAATATGAAGGCTACCAGATGACCAAAGGAGGTCTTCTCACTTATAGAAGCAGATTTTATATTCCAGATTGTGACGACTTGAAGAAGTTCATACTGGAGGAACTACATAAAATACCCTATTCTGGTCATCCAGGATACCAGAAGATGATCACAGCCACTAGGAGACAATTCTATTGGCCTGGAATGAAGAAAGACATAGCCGAGTACTTGGCCAAATGCATAGAGTGCCAACAGGTTAAAGAAAAACACTGACACCCAACAGGATCATTACAACCTCTACCAATCCCAGAATGGAAATGGGAAACCATCTCCATGGATTCCATCACCGTATTACCGACCTCGACCAAACAGAATGACGCCATCATGGTAGTGGTGGATAAATTGAGCAAGTCTGCCCATTTCATCCCTGTCAAATCCACTTGCAAAGAAATCGATATCACCCAGATATTCATGTAGGAGATATTCAGACTGCATGGTATGCCGAAAGAGATCGTGTCTGACAGAGACACGAAATTTACTTCTAACTTTTGGAAATCACTGATGGCTGGCTTAGAAACCAAATTGTTGTTTAACACTGCCTATCACCCTCAAACCGACGGACAAACAGAAAGAGTGAACCAAATACTTGAAGACATGCTAAGAATTCATGTGATGCATCAACCCAAGAAGTTGGAAGACTACCTGCCACTGGTAGAATTCGCCTACAACAACGGCTACCAAGAATCCTTAAAGATGAGTCCCTTCGAAGTCCTCTATGGTAGACCATGTAACACTCCAGTCAGCTAGAGTAATCCCGTAAACAAGATTTCTTTTGGACCCGACATGTTGAAAGAAATGGAACAACAGGTGACTCAGATAAAACAAAACCTGAAGGCTGCTCAGAACCGACAGAAAAGTTATGCCAACCAAAAGAGAACTCCAAGAGAGTTCAAAACGGGAGACCATGTATATCTCAGAGTTAGACCCAGGAAGATTTCTCTGAAAATGGGAGCTTGTGCCAAGTTGGCACCTTGGTATTGTGGACGCTTTGAGGTTCTAGATAGAGTGGGACTTGTAGCCTATAGGCTAGAAATTCCTCCCACAATAAAAGAACATAATGTTTTCCATGTCTCATTATTAAAGAAATATGTACATGATGCTAATCATATAATTGATTGGTCTGTGATCTAGGTGGAAATGGAGGGAGAATTTCTACCAGAACCTCAATGCATACTGGACAGAAAGGAAACCCCGCTCTGGAACTGAACCATTGCACAGGTCAAGGTGCAGTGGAAACATTTTGGCCCAGATGAGGCTACATGGGAAATGGAGGATGCCATGAAACAAGCATATCTGATTTTGTTTACACCTTTACATGCATGTCAAGTTGATAGATAGAACATCAAGGACGATGTTCCTTTAAGGGGGAGGGAATTGTAACACCCTGTTTCCCCCAGTCTGTAAAAATAACTATACTGGCCAAGTATTGTGGCAAACTAAAAAATGTGAATGTGTGATGTGTGATGTGAATGGACCTTGTGAAAGAGGTCGATGAATGTGAATAATCTATATATATATATATA
>ML804449.1:0-15468 GCA_009831015.1 Picea engelmannii
TAGAAATCGTGTATTACTGTATCTCTGTGTTTATGGTTGCATCTCTGATATATTTCTGTTATATTACATGATATACGCGATATCTCTGTGCATTTCTTTATTATATCTCCGCTCTCATTTCGTGCCGAAAATAATCCGGATCACTAGGCATTTTGGGGTAGGAAAAACCATGGCTCATTTGCAAAGATTTTGTTACTGGCCTCAAATGAAAGCAATTGTAACTAAATATGTAAAGGGGTATTTGATGTGTTCTACTTGTAAGCCCACTAATAGAAAATTAGGGCTATACTCACCACTACTTGTTCCATCCCATCCATGGGAAAGTATCTCCATGGATTTTGTAGGGGTTTTACTAATGTTAAAAGGGGGTCATAACTATTTGTATGTTATAGTGGATAGGTTCCACAATATGTATATCTTAATGCCATGTAAAAAGCATATCGATGTTGAGTAGACTGCTAATCTCTTCTTTCGGTATGTTTGGGTACACTTTGGGTTACCCACATCCATTATCTTGGATCGAGATACTTGATTCCTTGGGGATTTTTAGACAAGCTTATGGAGAATGATGGACACCAAGTTGAAGAGGAGCACTACTTTCCATCCATAAACTGATGGACAGACAGAGGTTGTAAATGAAACAATGGTACTTTTGCTTCGAGGCTACTGCAGCAACCATCCCAATTTATGGGATGAACATATACCCTATGTAAACAATGTTTATAACCGAACCTTACATTCCTCCACTTAGTGTTCGCCTTTTGAGACATGTTTTGGGTACCTACCTAAAGTTCCTTCAGACCTGATGTATGGGAGAGATGTCAATTCAAATTAATAAAGAAATGAAGATAAAGCCCACAAGTTCATCCAAAGGATCGAATGAGTACACCAAGCAGTCATGGAACAATTGGAGAAAATTCAAGCACAGTATAAAGATCGGCATGAAAAACACAAGGTTGATCATCAATTCCAGGTTGGAGACCAGGTATGGCTTGACATCAACAAGGAAAGATTGAAGGGCGAAGACAAGAAACTCAATCCCATTCGTTATGGACCCTTCACTATTTTGGATAAAAGTGGTACCAATGCTTTTCGTCTAGATCTTCCATCTTATATGTAGATTTACTCAGTTGTAAATGTAAAGAACTTGAAAAAATTTGAGCCTCCCATGATCATGGATCAGGATGAGGAAGTTTCAATACCTTCAATTGATGAGTTTTCTCCTGAGTAGTTGGATGAGTTAAAGGAAGATATCATCATGGACAGAAGGACGAGGACTTCACGCAGGGGTGATGTTGATTATATTCATGTAGGCTTAAAGGGAACTCATTCAAGCAAAGCAAAGTGGATTGAGAAGGACAAGGTGAGGAAACTCTTCCCTCACTTATTTGTTGATTGATGAAAGATTTTGGTGGTCCAAAAATCTCTCAATGGGAAGGTGTGATCTAAAAAGGATCCAGAGAAGACTAAGGACATCTCAGAATTCGTAGAAGCAACTAAGGAAGCTAAGAATGGCCCCAGCAAACAAAGAAAGGGAAAAAATTCAAATTTCTCAAAACTCGGTGAAACTGGCATCATCGCAAAGAACGCATCACAAGCTTTCCAACGACGTAAACGACTCATCAAATGGAGTTACAAATTGAAAGATATTCACGGTCAAAGTTTGGTCAACTGAGCCCAGTTAGCAGGGGATGAGTCAACATCCATACTATCTACGACAACATCAGTACATATGACATCAACATATGTGGCACGTGCAGGAGATGACATGTGTCATGCTGATATTAGCATGGTGATGTGGAAGCACTAGAGGCTGCCACGTGTCACTCATTTTTGGCTTTTTCAGGTTGATCCATGGACTAATGAAAAAGTGCCATGTGGCAGTCCATATAGCCACGTGGCAGACCGTATGGTGATGTGGCAACTGAGGTGGAAGATCGTACACTGACGTGGAAAGTGACTGCATATTTGGTGGTGTGGCCCAATGGTTGGCTGCCACATGGCCCAGTCATGGGCTGCCATGTGGCAGTGGGAAAATGCCCAATGAGGGCCCAAGAATGAAATTCCAAAAATAAAAAAATGGTGGGTCCACCAAATCTGGCGGAACCCTGCCAGATCTGGTAGTCCAACAGTCATTCTAAACTACTGTTTAAACTTGGCGGAACCACCATTTAAATATATGCATATACGTTACAACAAACACCCAAAAGGGGAGGCCCGCAAGCTCGACCCCGGGACCCCCCCATTATACACCTTAATTATAGCTCTGCCAACCATTAGGCCAAATGGCCCTGTTGTTAATATCGCCCGCAAATTTTATTTAAAAATTCAAATCCACCCAATGCAGAGGAGGAGGTGCGTGACAGTACGGTCGGGCACGGTTTACAAGGCAATTTTTGGGAATTAATTTCAGGTTGCAGGGCACAAAAACTGAGACAAAGTTTATCTTGGGCCTGGGAGTGCCAGAGTCAGATTGAGGCATGGAGATAGTCATTTTTGGGTAATTCGACACCATGAATTCAATGGTGTTGTTTGTTTTATGATATGAGCAAAGCTTCTACAGCTTAACTCCATAATGAGGTATGCTTATGTATTTTGCCAAATTATTTTGTTGAGTTAATAAAAAGGCCTACCCATTTCATAGCAGGACCCAGAGACGTATTCCACCAAGGATGAACTCCATTATCAAGTTTTTGTGTTTATATTTGATGCTTATGTCTCTTCATTATTGAGCTTTTCCTTCTTTAGTGGTTCACTTTAATTTATGGTCATTTAATACAATTCTTTATAAGTCACTTCGATGAAAAGATCTCAGATCAATGAAGATCACATTTTGTCCACCTGAGACAAAACCAACTGAGGTAGATTGCTTAGTTGGTTCTGTTTGTTAGATAAATTTACTAAGAAATAAGGTAATTCTAGAATTCTATCAGGAAAGACATACCATGACAGGAAAGGCCATAGATGGTTCAGAAGTACCCATACAAGGCCAAGTGGAAAACTTCCCATTAAAATTTGGGAAGTAGCCTTTCAAGCTTTCTTTCCACTTTGTGAACCAGATTAATGATGATTGTGTGTTAGGTGAAAAATTCCTTTAACTTGTAGATCCTATGACAATAAACAAAAAATAAACACATGTTTGAATTCTATTTAAATGGGACAAAGATCCAAACTCCTTTTTTAACTGAAGGAAGATCTAGAAGTAGAGAAAAAGAACATCAAAAGGTATTTGAACAAGCCCCATCATCAAGAGACTTACACAAAATGGAAAGGAGCATCTGTTATGCACAAATACATGGAGAAAAAATGTTGAAATACTTTTCATAAAAAATCATCACAGATTGCACTTCAAAATCCCCTAATGCCTTCTGACAGATGTAGAAATATTTTGTGTCCCTTCCATATGATCCCTTGGTCAAAATTACTCCACAAAAGGCATCACGGCCTTGATGAGTCCGACAAAGATACAGACTTGCCAATAAGAAATTAATGATCTCCTACATAAGAGATTGATAGAGCCATCAAAAAGTACATGGGCTTGCATAGGTTTTTATGTCAACAAGCACTCTAAGAAAAAAAGAGGAAATCCGAGGTTGGTAGTCAACTTCAAACCGATAAACAAAGTTCTTCAGAACACCATCTATCCTCTTCCAAATAAAAGCTCATTATTACAGAGAATAAAAGGGAAGACTGTATTTAGTAATTTTGATTTAAAATCAGGATTCCATCAAATAGGTATAGTCCCAGAGGATAGACATAAAACTTCTTTTGTTGCACCCCATGGTCATTATCAATGGAAAGTAATTCCTTTTGGCTTAAAGAACGCTCTTAACGAATTCCAAAAGAGAATGGAAGACAAATTTAGGGAGTATCCATGGCTAATTATTTATATTGATGATATCGTGGTATGTTCAAAGAATCTACAAGAACACCTCAAACACTTGCAACAGTTTTATGATCCAATGTTTAGGCACGGTTTGGTTTTATCCAAGACCAAAATGAAAATCAAGAAAATTGAGATCGAATTTCTCAGTTTCAGGATAGAAAAGGTCAAGTAATTCTCCAAAACCATATTTTTAAATCCTTTACATAATTTCCTAACATTCTTCATGATAAAATACAACTGCAGAGGTTCCTAGACAACCTCAACTATATTCGTCCATTCTACAAAAGGCAAGCATATGATATTTTGATTATGCAACATAGATTGTAAAAGAATCCTCTAGCTTGGAATGACGCAATGACTAAAGTTGTCAGGAGGATTAAAGACAAGGTTCAAACTCTTCCTGTTAATTTTAGAGAAGATATTAAGTTTCTTTTCAGTTTACTATATAATAATAGCATAGGTAGGATCACTGAGAGAAACACAATCACAAGATACACAACATTTATCTTGGGAAACCCTCGTGGGGGAGAAAACCCAAAAAAAACTTCCTTAATATATATTTCCAATACAATGCCAAGATAAAAGACCAAACACTAGAGAATAACCAAGACTGAGCAATGCACCTCTCTCTTCCTTCTTCTCCCAACTCCAGCTATCTCCAAACTTGCACACTTGTTGAGTGACTGGAATGAGTGTGTGAATAAGGTGTTAGCCTCTCTTATTTATACTGGTTGGCAGGCACTAGGGAGGTGTCTCTTCATCAAGAAGGGACAACTTCTTCTCTTAGTGGCTAAAACCACTTTAATTAGGCCTGGGGGCGAATTCTTAATTAGCAACATATAATTAGGTTTCACCAATCCACAAAAGGGTACTTGGTCATTTACAAAGCCTAATATGATCAATCCACAAAAGGGGATTGACCTAATTAATAATAACTCAATAATACGTAGAATACTCTTTGCAGTTACAATATTTCAACACTCCCCCTTAACAAGAAGGGTATTCTATAATACAACATCATCGAAGAGAGAGAGAGAGGGCAACAACATCATCAATGTCTTGAAAACTGACTGGCATATCTATAAATCATCAAAAACATTTCTCATCATCAATATCATCATCCACAACATGGAGCTGGAATGGCATCATCATCATCTACATCAACATTAATTATTATAACACTTAATATATCATCATCATCAATAACAACATGAGGATGATACAACATCATCAACACAAGGCTAAGATAACATCATAGTCAGCACGAGGCTGATACATCATCAACAAAAAAAACATCATCATCACAGCACAAAGGCTGGAGAAACAACATCATCACAGCACGAAGGCTGGAGAAACATCATCATCATCATCATCATGGGGAAAAAAAATGAGGCAGGAGTAACTACATTTTTTGGTACTATGACAGTCCCTAAGGAGCTACCCAAGAATCATAAGATTCCCTAGGATAAAAAATACTAATGGAGCTACCACGTGGTACTCTGACAGACCATCCTTACCGGACCTTCGAGATCTTCCCAAGAATCATAAGATTCCCTAGGATTATAAAAATTCTAACGGAGCTACCACTACTGGCCACAACTGGGATTTGGTCATTTACAAAGCCCAACATGATCAATCCACAAAACGGGATTGATCTAATTAATAATAATTCAATAATAAGTAGAATACTCTTTGCATTTACAATATTTCAACACTTCCACCATTATCCCTACCTATTGGAGAAGAGAACTATATCATATAAACAAATGCATCAAATAGTACATGGGCAGGTGTACTAATTGAAAAAATTAATAGAGTTGAAACTATATGTTCATATGCTTCAAGTTCTTTTCAGGGATTAGAACTTGATTACCCTTCCAGTCACAAAGAGCTTCTTGTTGTAAAAAAGATAGTGCTCCATTTCAGACTCTATCTCAAACCGGTAAAATTCCTAATTAGATCTGATCTGAAAATTTTACCTTGGATGTTAAAATTGGAAAATCTCCTTACAGAGTCTCATTCTAGAATTCAAAAATGGATTTTATGGCTAGATAATTTTGATTTCACTGTACAACATAAACCTGGCCATTTAAACTACCTTGTTGATATGTTAACTAGGGAAGCCAAGACTGCAAATTTAGTCGTGTTTTCAGTAGGACCATCAAATAAAGGAAAACAACCTATGACTCAAGAAGATGAAGATCGAGATCGAGCCACAAGGAGAAAATAAGTCATGTCAATAGTAAGTCAAGAAGTAATAGAGATGATGATCAAATAAAGAGCAGAAGAACAATTGTTGGCCACATTGATTGAATAAATCAAGGATTCCCCATGAAAATCCAGATCCTCAAAAAATAGGAGGAGATGGCATTTGCAGGCCTAAGAAATGCTTCAAAAATGATATGGGGATCCGTTCAACAATTCTCCATAGACTATGATGATGAAGATATGTGTTACTGTGATATTGGCTCTGGACCATATGTTGGGAGAATTATTCCTTACTGTTACAATTGGCTCATGAAAAGAGGGAAATTTTTGTTTGTGCAGTTACTAGAAACTTAGTAAGAAAACCATGGACTGGATGGATTGAAATTTTGCTTGAAAGATTTATGCCAATGGAGGAATGGTCATTAAAAGGACCTCAATGTATTTTTAATTTGAAGCGTGAACTTATGATTGTAGCTCAATATGAACTCTAGTTCAAATTCAAGCTAAAATTTGTTGTTGCATTAATATCCAAACTTGATCCTCCAATGCTTGTACAATATGAAAAGGCATTAAAAGATAAGGATGGAAAAATCCTAGGCATAAACCAAAAATAGGTACTCCTAACCCTTAAAGTCTGAACTAGCTATCAAGGAGAGTATCTTAAATATCATAAGCATGCACTTATGCCCAGATCCTTTGTGGGTCGTTGCCTTGATGATTTCCTCTTCCTAGTACCAGATGTATCTGAATCTCAGGATCCATATGGATATGAGTCTGATATCTCTTGGACTAAAGAAGAGATTCATAATTTGAATAATCGCATGGAGGATTAGTGTGGAAGCATTGTGGGCCCTAATTTGTACATAGTATCTTTACTTTGTTAACATGCAATATTTTATAAAATCTTAAAGAGATGTTTCGTGGGTGGCAGTACACTCCACTTTGTACTTTGTGTGTTTGTCGGCTATTTCATAGGCCATAACATTCTGTGGGTGAGGTAGCACTCCACTTTGTATCTGTTAGGATTGATTCGGGTCCCCATATGTCGAAATATCACTAAGGGATGAGATAACAAGTGGTTGTCCCCACTTGCCCCAAATCTTAGTCATATTCTGTCTTTATATGTCAGGTCTAATTTAGGTCCCCATATGTCAAAAGACCCTAAGGGATGAGATAACAAGTGGTTGTCCCCACTTGCCCTGAATCTTAGTCGTATTTTATCTTTTGTCAGTTCGATTGGATCATGAGAAATATCCCCTTGTGAAAATCATCTTCTTTTGACATAAAGATGCCAGCTAGTAATTCTCTGTTAACCGGCTGGTGATGATATAAGTAAAGGCCCGAGCCTCTCATTTGATCATTCAAGAGTTGGTATTTAGAGCTTTGCAAGTTTGAGTCTAAGTCTTTTCCTCTATGTCATAAGTATGTAAATAGATTCAGTTTACGTATGCTCTCTCCTCGCATATGTTGATGATCTTGGAGATCAAAAGTAATTGGATAGTCTGTATTTAACAAAGAAGTCTATATGTAACAAAGATTGGAGGGTGATTAGATTCAATGTTAATTCACGACATTGTGAATCCCAATGAATTATGGAATAGGATATTTCTCACCTACATTACAAGGCCCTACCAAGTGTGAGAAAGATGGTGACGGGACTACCAGAGATCCAGGCAAAACTAGACAACGTGTGCAAAGGTTGCACACAAGGAAAGAACATGAAGCACTCCTTTCCCAAAAACAATAGAAGAGCCAAAAGAGTATTGGACATTGTGCACTCGGATGTGTGTGGACCGATATCAGCAACTTCACTAAATGGTTATGTATATTATGTGTCCTTTATTGATGATTACTCACGTAAAACGTGGATCTATTTGTTGAAGGCAAAGAATGAAGTGTTTGGCAAATTCAAAGAATTCAAGGAACTGGTAGAAAACTGGACAAAGAAAAAGATAAATACCTTGCGATAAGATAATGGAGGAGAATTTAGTTCAGAGGAATTCAAAGAATATTGCAAGGAAGATGGGATTAATAGGGAACTTTCTACTCCCTACAATCCTCAGCAGAATGGAGTAGCAGAAAGGAAGAATTGAACGATCATGGAAGCAGTGAAGGCTATGGTCCATGATCAATATCTACCTATTCATATGTTGGAAGAAGCAACAAATATTGCAGTGTACGTACAAAACAGAAGTCCCCACAAAGTACTTGAAAACAAGACACCAGAGGAGATGTTTTCAGGAGAGAAGTTGGAAGTCAGTCATCTAAGGATATTTGGTTGTCCCGTATTTGTGCATGTCCCTAAGGAAAAGAGGACAAAATTGGATCCATCCAGAAAGAATGGCATATTTGTTGGTTATAGTGACACATCGAAGGCATACAAGATATATATTCTCGGTCACCGAAAAGTTGAGATAAGCCAAGATGTCACCTTCGATGAGAGTGCAACTTTTAGCAAATCAAAACAGGACTGTGCAAAAGAGGTTCATGAAGAGGAGAATGAAGTTAATAGAGTTCTAAAGGCATAAGCAGTTGAACTAGAAGAAGTCATTCAAAAGGATAATGACATGAAAGAACCTCAGAGGCTAGCAGAGATGCCTTCTCGCAAGAGAACACCATCTTGGGCATAGGATCTCATCAGAGATGTAGAAATATATGGTGCCCCAGAAAAATATCTCAAGGAAAGTAAGAAGCCGAAACCATATTCCAGCTTTGTGGCATGTTTGTGTGATATCATGGATGCAAAATCGTCTAGTTATGAAGACGTTGCAGGAAAGAGGGTATGGAAGGATGCCATGGGGGAGGAATATCAGTCCATAGTAAAGAATGATATCTGGGGTGTGGTCCCCATACCAAAGGAGAAATCATTAGTAAGTTCAAAATGGATCTACATGACATGCAGTTGATGGTAGTATTGAAAAGTATAAGGCTAAATTTGTGGCTCGAGGATTCTCTTAGAAGGAGGGCATTGACTATGAGGAGACATTTGCTCACGTGGCGAGATATACCTCGATCAGGACTATACTTTCATTGGATGCAATAATGAAATGGAAGGTGCATCAGATGGATGTGAAGACAACCTTCTTGAATGGTGAAATAAAATAGGAAGTATATGTGGAACAACCACAACGGTTCGAGGTACATGATAGGGAGACTCATGTTTGCAGATTGAAGAAGGATTTATATGGATTAAAGAAGGCACCCAGAGCATGGTATGATAGGATCAACAATTTTCTGACGAGCTTAGGATTTAAATAGAGAAGTGCAGATCCTAACCTTTAACTTAAGGTTGTGGATGATGGTACGGTAATACTACTGTTGTATGTGTGTCACATGTTTCTAACAGGTGTGGAAAAGTTCTTCTCAAAGTGTAAGAGAAAATTGGATGCTAAGTTTGAGATGAAATATCTCAGGATGATTCATTACTTTTTGGGTCTCAAGGTATGGCAGAAATAGGATGAGATCTTTATGAATCAAGGGAAGTATGTAATGGAAATCCTGAAGAGGTCTGGGATGTTGGAAATTGCAAGGCAACGGCTACACCTATGGTATTTGTTATCACATATAGTTGTTAAGGGCAGCATGTTGTCCAAGTTTGCGGCCTACATAAGGCCGCCAAAGCGCCGAATTTGTCGAAGTTGCCGAAGTGGATGAAGGCCCACAATCCCGAAGGCCCGAAATAGATCTGATCCATTGATCAGCAAGAGCCACGCGTCATTAGATCTATCACTCCGGGAGTTTTACTTCAGGAGTTTTAAAATGAAAAACATTGCAAAGTCCCGAAGGGCCGAATCCCGAAGGGCCCTAAGTCCCAAAGCACCTTGAAGATAAGCCCTAGGTCGTAGCGAGGTCACATAGGAGGTGGGCCCAAGAAGAAAGGTAAGCACCCAACGCATGATTGGTGACTTAGGTTTTCAAGGAAGCAATCACGACCGTCAGATACATAGCAAATCCGACCGTCAATCTGAGAGGACTGATTTCGTCATTCAGGCATCGGGGAATCTGTAGTCGAGTAATGTGAAATCTCCCGAAGCATGAAATCTCGAAGCATCATATGGGATAAGTGCCAGGTCACGGCTTGAGGTTAGAAGAATGAAGGAGTGATGAAGAAGGAGTTGGCGCCTGAAGCTCGAGTTTCTGAAAACGCCCATATTTGGTCACGGAAGAAGATCTGCAAAGCCTCGAGGCATCATGATTGACTTGAAGAAGTCGCGGGCACCACCTAGAAACATTCATGGGCATCAGGCCTTGTACTGATCCCAATGGATAAATTTATTGAAGATGGGGTCGACAGTTGAGACCTCGTCTCACCCCATAAATGGAAAGCATTGCAGAGATCAACCATAAAGGCAGATTGTCCACCCGAAGCTTCCTCCTGGATAGATTTCCTGTAAAATGCCTAACTGTTCCTGTCTCATGTCTAACATAAGGAGGCCTACACAGTCTGACATAGCAGGCGCCGACTGGAAACTTTGAATGCAGGGGTCTGATCACGCTCCTGGTAGTTGCAACAATTTTGAGTATATATACCCAGTTTTGATATTTTGTGAAGGTCGATGGTTGAGCAGTGCTCCCGTATTGTAAACTTTTGATAAAGCTTCTGGTTCTCTGGTTATTTATTTGGATCTGAGACTTCTTGTTTAATGAAAGTCGACTTTCTTACTCCATCTTATTTTCCTCTGATACTGAGAGAGTTTATGTTTGATTGATTCACATGGATTATTGTAATTGTATTATGATAAATGTTTGATTATAATACTGTTATGATTTCTTTCAACTTCCTTGAAATTTGAATCCAGGAGGACCTTGTGTTTAAGTTTTTACTCTTTAGGCTGCTAGAAAATCTGATGTTCATAGCGGACCTCTACACCTTTCTCACTAAATATTCCTCCTACTCACCCTTACTCCAACTTACTGACTGAAGTTAATCAAGACCTCACCTGCATGTGCATACCAGTCCAGTTTTCTGAGTTAAAACGATATCATCTTGAGTCTGCGCCCATTTTACTTCTTTAAAACCAACTTGTGACATAAAACTATGATAGGTACTGGGCTTACCCTCTCCACAATCGGAGGGTGACTTCTAGTGCTAACATTTCTGGTGTCGTTAGCGAGGAACGAATTGAAGAATTTTTCCTGGGTAGAACGACAACAAGCTTCTAATTATAAAGGTGCATCATATATGAGAACCATTGAAGATTGCATTTGCACCTGGCGACTCCATTGTGTCGGCTCCACTTTTTTGGTTATGGTTGCCTCTAGCACACCCGAGCTGACCTAGAGAAATTTTTTGAGAAGGCTTTTAGCAGCCACTTTCTCAGCTTGAAAGTTCCCTAGGAGATTTACAACGATCAGATCTAGTCTTTGATGGTTAACAAAGACCAAACACATTTAGACTGCATATCATTCACTTGGCGACTCCATGATTAAAGGATTGATTGTTGACTCCACTGGTTCGAAATGGAAAGAATATTGGCTTGGAGGGATGCTCCTTTTAATTTCTCCTCTGTTCTTGGTTTTCCTAATGTTGTTCCTACTCCAAATGAATGGAGTGATTATTTTCCCATACTTAGAGAGCGTAAAGAGGACAACCTTGCTCAACATCTCCTTGAGTTTCATGAACTCATGCATCAATGGGAAATGCATCATGAGGATGTATTATTAAATATGTTCATGATCTTGTTAGTAGGAGATGCTCACAATTGGTACCACTCCGTACCCCCTGCTAGCATCTCCTCCCTGAAGTAGTTTCATGCGGCTTTTAATGGGCATTGTCAAAAGTTTTATTCCTCTGAGTTTATTTCTCATAACTGTTGTAAGGAATATAACTATTGTGTTCATAATATAGCAGATTCTGATGCAGACTGTGAGGATGAAGAAGATGCTTTGGGTGAGCTGGTGGGACTGGTAAAATCACTTTCTGAAAAAATAGAGAAATTGAAAGCAGATTGTGCTTGCTTCTCTTATGAAGATGCATAGGATATTTCGGTCCTCGAAACAGATGTTCTTGGCAGCCCTACTTATGACAAGGAAGTGATTTCGGATACTGTCCAAGAGCAAACAACTTGCAATGAATATCCCAGTGAAGATGATGAAGAGTAGAGCTCTCCCATGGTTCATATTTATTATGATTATGAATCTAATCCTTGGGAGAGCCATGAAGGAGAAAAAGAGGGAAATCCAAATGAGCAATTTATATCCTACCCTAAGCCTGTGAGTGAGCAGTGACCACCTGGGATCAGTCAGCCTGCATCAAATTATCATCAACCTGTGCTTACCAAAGATATTTATCCATTTGTGAGCAACTGTGGAGTAGATCGGGTTGTCTGTTACAAATTTTCTGGAGTTTGCCACTCGTTCTATGAGCCTGTCAGTGAGTACATGGAGTTGCATTTCCTTCATGCCTTGGAGCCGCCTAGCTTTATCTCAACTTTAGCCTTTGGAGTAAATATGAAGGATGTAATCGTTCCACTGTCACAGTTGCATTGTCTGTTATCATTCGTTGACATAGTAAAAGAGCTTCCAGTTAGGAAGTTACTTGAATGGCCATGGTGGAAGTTTGATTTCACTTAGCACTTTGTAAAGATCAATTAGTATAGGATTGTACATAAATAAGCTTCTCTGGAGCCCATGTATTTGCTTTTGTTTAGAGTAATTATTGGTCTGTAATCCTCAGCAGGACGTTTTTTGAGCATGACTCCATAACCCAACAGCTAAGGCACTGGAACTACTTATTCTTAGCAGCTTGCAGGGAGCATGCCATCCCCCGTGGAGCCAAATGTTATCAAATATAGTTGTCAAGGGTAGCAGGTTGTCCAAGTTCGTGGCCTGCACAAGGTTGCCAAAGCACCAAATTTGTTGAAGCTGTTGAAGTGGCTGAAGGCCCGAAGTCCCGAAGGCCCAAAATAGATCTGAGCCATTGATCAACAAGAGCCATGCGTCATCAGATCTATCACTTCGAGATTTTTACTTCGAGAGTTATAAAATGAGAAACATTGCAAAGTCCCGAAGGGCTGAAGCCTGAAGCACCTGAAGTCCGGAAGCACCTTGAAGATAAGCCCTAGGTCATAGCGAGGTCACATAGGAGGTGGGACCGAGAAGAAAGGTAAGCACCCAACGCATGATTGGTGACTCGGGTTTTCAAGGAAGAAATTGCGGCCGTTGGATGCATAACAGATCCGACCATCAATCAGAGAGGAATGATTTTGTCATTCGGGCATCGGGGAATCTGTAGTCAAGTAATGTGAAATCTCCTGAAGTGCGAAATCTCGAAGTGTCATACGCGATAAGTGTTAGGTCACGGCCCGAGGTCACAAGAACGAATGAGTGATAAAGAAGGAGCTAGTGCCTGAAGCTCGAGTTTACGAAAACACCCGTATTTGTTCACGGAAGAAGATCTGCAGAGCCTCGAGGCGTCAGGTTTGACTTGAATAATTCGCGAGCACTGCCTGGAAACATTCATGGGCGTCAGGCCTTGTCCCGATCCCAATGGAGGAAGTTATTGAATATGGGGTCGACATTTGAGACCTCATCTCACCCCATAAATGGAAAGCATTGCAGAGATTAGCCATAAAGGAAGACTGTCCACCCGAAGCTTCTTCCTGGATAGATTTCCTGTAAAATGCCTAACTGTGCCTGTCTCACATCTGACATAAGGAGGCCTACATAGTCTGACAGAGCGGGCACCGAATGGAAACTTTGAATGCAGGGGTCTGATCACGCTTCTGGTAGTTGCAACAATTTTGAGTATATATACTCAGTTTTGATATTTTGTGAAGCACAATGGTTGAGAAGTGCTCCCGTATTATAAACTTTTGATGAAGCTTCTGGTTCTCTGGTTATGTATTTGGATCTGAGACTTCTTGTTTAATGAAAGTCATATTTCTTAGTTCATCTTATTTGCCTCTGATACTGAGAGAGTTCATGTTTGATTGATTCACATGAATTGTTGTAATTGTATTATAATAAATGTTTGATTATAGTATTGTTATGATTTCTTTCAGCTTCCTTAAAATTGGAATCCAAGAGGACCTTGTGTTTAAGTTTTTCCTCCTTAGGCTGTTGGAAAATCTGATGTTCATAGCAGACCTCTAGACCTTTCTCACTAAATCTTCCTCCTACTTACCCTTACTCCAACTTACTGATTGAAGCTAATAAAGACCTCACCTGCATGTGCATACCAATCTAGTTTTCTGAGTTAAAACAATATCATCTTGAGTTTGCGCCCATTTGACTTATTTAAAACCAACCCGTGACATAAAACTATGATGGGTACTGGGCTTACCCTCTCTGCAAACGGAGGGTGACTTCTAGTGCTAACAATATCAAATATGAAATTGTTGCAGGATAGGACTTTAGAGACTGTGGATGTTACTTTATACATGCATATGATGGGTTTGTTGATGTACTTGACGAACATGAGACAAGATATATGTTTTGTTGTGAACACCTTGAGTTAGTATATGGAGCATCCCGGGCAAGTTCATTTGGTCACACCAAAACATGTGATGAGGTACCTTAAGGGTACATTGGATTATGGTCTCAGGTATGTGACAGACCATGAGTTCATGTTACATGGATATTCAGATTCAGATTGGGCCGACATTATTCTTGTTCAGAAGAGTACTTCGACATATTGCTTCAGTCTAGGTTCCAATATGGTTTCGTGGAGAAGCATGAAGAAGTAATGTGTAGCACTTAGTACGGCTGAGGCTGAATATGTGGCAACATGTGCAACATGTAGAGAAGCAGTGTGGCTTCAGAAGTTGTTGTCTAGGTTATTTGGTCTCAAAATGGAAGCGACCTGCATTTGGTGTGACAACCAGAGTTGCATGAAGTTGTTAGAGAATCCGGTGTTCCGTGATAGGTCAAAGCATATCGAGATCAAATATCACTATATCATGGTTATGGTGTAGAGGGGAGAAGTTAGGCTCTAGTACGTGACTACCGAGGAGCAGGTTGCGGACGTGTTGACCAAGCCACTGTCGAGGACAAAGTTCGAGCACTTCAAGAACAAGCTTGGCGTGGTCCCTCTATAGAGGGGCTGACGAGGTACAAATGCATTGCAGGGTAGTGGATGTCCTCAGGACATGTTGTATCTATTTGAGAGCTACCCACAAGCCTTGGATGCATTGTCTTTGAAGTCACAGGGGTGCACATGATGAGGTACAGATGCATTGCGGGGTAGTGGATGTCATGGTGACATGTTGAAGCTATTTCAGAGCTACCCATAGGCCTTGGATGCATTGGATGTGAAGTCATGTTATACTATGGATATCCAATCATGTATAGATTCATATGTTCAATAGTCAATGGTTATGAGCTCGTGTAGCAACAAAGAATACCTTCCTAGTTAAGAGGGAGTGTTGATATTT
>ML804449.1:34170-65286 GCA_009831015.1 Picea engelmannii
CAACGGACCAAACACATTGAGATCCACATGCACTTCATTCGCCAACTCATCCAGGATGGTGTTCTCAACCTGGAGTATTTGCCTATTGAAGCGCAAGTTGCTGACATCTTCACTAAACCTTTGGCATCACCTCGCTTTCTACATCTACGATTGATGCTTGGGGTCAAACAAGTTGTCTCTGGGGGGTTACCTTAAGACCTCCTATTTTCTGTTGTTTTCTCTCTTTAGGGGAGGAGTTTTTTTCCTACAGGTTTTCTCCTTTTCTTCACTTATGAGAGTTTGTATTGGATACATTAGTAAGCTCGTATCCATGATTCATATATTTTGTTTTTTTACTTCCCTAAGTTGCACTTATGGGGGGGTGTTGATGTATAAGTTTACTTAGGATAGGTAGGTCATGTCATCCTTTTTTGGCTGTTTATGGATAATCACCATGCGCTTCTGGATAATCACCATGTGCTTCTTTGACTTATCCCATCCACCTACTTGTCTCATTACTTCATGAGAGAGTTATCCATCTACCTTCTTCAATGTTGTCTCCTCTCAGCCTATTATAAATAGAGGAGCTATTATAAATAGAGGAGCTCTTCAATGTAATCTGCAAGCAGATCTAATAGATCATTCTCTTCTGTGTAGAAGGTTGTTGGTCTTTGCAGTTATCTTGTTGTTCCCGTGATATTGTATTTTTTTCAATATCTACACTTCTGAGTGAGGTACAAAAGAGGCTTCATATTAGTTACGATGCACTTAAGACAGAGGAAAAATAGATTTTCTTAGACATTGCCTGCTTTTTCATAGGAGAACCCACGGATACCGCTATAAGAGTATGGGACGGGTCAGGTTGGAAAGGCTTGCGGGGGTTTCAGAGTCTACAGAACAAATGCCTTGTGGAGGTGGACGTGGAATTTAACAAACTGGGCGTGAAAACTGAAAATTTTATAAGAATGCATGATCACCTTCGAGATATGGGAAGAAAGCTTGCGAAGGATCCCCGATGGGGGCTGCTTCATTTTGGGGGTGGGACAAAGAACATTGATGATTCATCGCAACACTCATCCGTAAGTTGTAAATCATTCAATTTTCTATATATTATTCAATAAAAATCTGTGTACAATTTTTTACTTATTCAATATTTTTCAAAAATGTGCAGGAAACAACTGCAGTACAGGGAATTAGGATGCTTCGTCAGGAATATTATGCTAGGTATGCATCCTCAGATGATGATGACGAGCGTGCATCCTTTTCACGCTACAAAATGAAGAATTTACAGCTTCTTGACGTTGGTATTGGCATTGAAGAAGATCTCTTGAAATGCCTTTTGGAGGGGGTGGGCTCATCAAATCTATTATGGTTTCGCTGGTGCGACTGTCCCTGCTCTTCCCTCCCTCCCTCCTATTCTAATGAAGAATTTAAGGGTGTTAGAATTGAACGGGCATGACTTGGAAACGTTGTGGCCAAAGGAACTGCAGGTAAATAGAAATTTGCCAAAAATTAAAAGTTTTTATACAGTTTATTTGCTATTATTAATAGGGCACCACAGAACTCAAACGAATCAGAAGGGTTATAGAGGACAACCATCTATTTTATTTAGAATAATTGGAATACATGAACATATTGCAGGCACCTTTGTAGTTGTGGGAGTTGCGGATTGATGCTCCCCTCTCTAAAATTCTGAAGTCCATAGGGCAGTTGAAGTACCTGGAACAGATGGTGGTGGTTGAATGGGAGCATACTATTGTCGAAATTCCAAAGAAATTTTGTGATCTATGCTCCTTGAAATACTTGCTGTTGGGGATTTCAAAGATGAGGTCTCTGCGATATTCCTTCGGTAATCTATCAAGGCTGGAATACATAGATTTGTCTTCCTGCCTCAGCTTGAAGAGGCTTCCCGATTCCTTCAGGAATTTAATTAAGCTTAAATATCTTGATTTAAGGGATTGCAAAAGATTGAGTTCTCTGCCATATTCCTTCGAGAATCTATCAAAGTTGGAACACATCACCCTGTCTGTCTGTCATAGATTGAAGAGGCTTCCCGATTCTTTCGGGAATTTAATTCAGCTTAAATATATTTATTTAAGGGATTGCAATAGCTTGAGTTCTCTGCCAGATTCCTTTGGGAATCTATCTACGCTGGAACACATCGACATGTCTAACTGTCATGGCTTGGAGAGTATTCCCAATGCCTTCAGGAATTTAATTCAGCTTAAATATCTTTATTTAAGGGATTGCAATAGCTTGAATTCTTTGCCAGATTCCTTCGGGAATATATCAACACTGGAACACATCGACTTGTCTGTTATAACCCTAAATTGCACCACACATGCTTACCTGGCATCAGGCCAACTCATATCCCTTCATTGCCAAAACATCTGCTGAACAAACTCTTTGAAAATCCTCTTGTATTAAGGCCCACGTGCCCTAACCCATTACTGCATGTGTGTGAACACTGGTTGGCTCACTACATCCCGCATGTACCTAACAAAGCACGAAAAGAGGAAAGTTGCCGACGGAACAAAAAGCTATGGGTCAGTTAACTGAAACTCCCGGTCATGCATGGCCGAAGGTTCGTCCAAAACCCTAGCTCCTTCTAGCCTATAAAAGAAGGGGTAGGGGTACCATTTGGAAGGAGGAAAATTATAGCGAAGAAACTCTGCCCATTTTTGTAATCCATTGTCCCAACCCTTTATCCTTTCCTCAAGCCAAAGGAGAATTCACGCAAAGCAGTTGGAGGAAAAAGAAGAGGAGCCCAGGATCAGGTTCAAGGAGCGGTGGTCGGTCTCAACTTTGATTGTAAGTTGATTCATTTTCATTAATAAAAAGAATACTTTTCCCATCCCAATGCACGAGTTATCTATGATTTGATGAATTTGTGTTTGATTTCTAACCCTTGAGTAAGAAAGTAGCATGCATGCATAGTTGGTATTTGTCTTGATTGTAGGTTATCTGTGGAAGGAGCAGTGCAAGCAAGTGGTCAAAGCGCAATGGAGGATCTACATCAAACGATGGTAAAAAGGTTAGTGATTCTCTTCATGTAGTTACTGTGAAAAAGGAGTTTTAATCTTGGGTTGTAGGTTAAAAGTGGTTTTCTATTCGGTCAAAAATCTACATGCAAGTCTGACCCTAATTTGCTAGTCCGTAGGGTATTTTCCCAACAACAGAATTGGCGACTCCACTGGGGAAGATACTCTTTAGGGTTTCCGGATTTAGTTGAATTTATGGGTAGTTTAAAAGATTAGATTTTTTGTTTCTTTGCCTATCTTTTTCCAAGGTCTGAGCTAGTAGGGAGCCTGGTTCTTTATACCAGTTTTCCTTGACTGTTGCTTAAGGTAATTGTCGGGACACACAGAGGTACATGCGGCCTGCAGAAGGCCTGCACGCGTGTGCCTGCGCCCTATCCTCTTACAACCCGCATGTGAACGCTAGCTGTAGGGATAATAGTAGCGTGTAGGAGTTTAGAGAACTTTAGAGGCATTCCTCCTCTTCCCTGTCAGAGTTATACACTCTCAAGGGGTTTTCTGGGATCCTGTCTGAGTCTTGCTAGTTCACAGTCCTGTTTTAGATTGCTCTTGTCGCTTTATTATTTCTTGCGTTATTTTTTCCTTTCTGTTAGAAAAATCATCCAAGCCTTTAAGGGACCCTAGTTTTCAATACCAGAGGCCTCTTCTTGGTCTGGACTGCTTAAAGCGAAATAATGTCTTAAGAATTATACATACACGCGACCTGTACAAGGTCAGACTGTGTGTACACGCACCCTGTTTCAGCTCAACACGCGTTCGCACGCGTGCTATTTTGGTGACAGTAGCGTGCTTGACAGGATACTTTTTTGTTCAGGGTGGGGCACTCATCCCCTTCTTTGATGAGAAGTATTCCTCTCAGGTGTTTGATTCTAGGGTTGAACAGTCAGTAGGTTAGGTCAGATTACCCCTAGCCCACTTTTTCTCAGTTGATAGTTGAACAGAAAATATAATTTTTTTTTCTTTGCTTTATGTTTTTTAGACAAGCGTAAGAGTCTTTGTTTTTTGGATTGCCATTGTGCGTCTTTACTCTGATTATTTGCGATCTGCGCTCTAAGCCAAAACTTGTTTTTCTTGGTTTTTTGCTTGTCGGTATTTTCCCTTTGTCGCTTTCTTAGCACTTAAATAAAAAAATCTCTTTTCATTATCTAGGGAGAAGTCTTTATTTTGTAAGTTTTTGCAGTGCATTTAGAGCATAAGTAGCTCGTAGTCAAGCGAAATTTCTTTATTTTTGCTGCATAAAATCTTAGAAAAATTGAAAAGAAAAATAAATCTTTCTTTGTGAAAAGTTGTTGAAATTTTTTGCATTTCAAAGTCTTTTGTTTCCAGCTTTTTTCATTCATTGTTGCTTTTGTCTTTACACATCATCAGTTTCACCCTCATACCCCTTGACATAAGATAAATCTCTAAAAGTAATGCTAAATTTAAAATCTACTAGACTTTTATGTTTGTAGGGTTCACAAACTAGTTTAGGACTAGGGCCTTGGAATAGGTTGGAGAGGAAACTCTTCAAGGCCACTTAAAAGCAAACATTGGAGTCTGTGATAGGGAGTGTCTAATTCCAGTTTTGTGGAAGTTATCTGGGACCCCCCTCTAACACAGGGGATAAACACGAGGTCGCGTGCGGAAAGGTAGCGGAGATAACCCCTCCAAAGCCAGACCAATCGTAGTGGAGAACACATATCGAGGGCTTGTTTTGGGATTCCGTCGTTTGCATTTGCCACGGGGCTTCGTGGGTCTCGAATCCATTCGAGGTCCTCAGTTGTCTTCTGGACCATTTTCTCTCGATACCCTTGATAGGTTTTGGGCTTGATGTTACACGTCAAAATTACTCAACTGAATAAGTGTCGCATGTTCCTCTCAATTGTCGTAAGTGTCACATCTCCCTTACAACTTTCGCAAGTGTCGCAAGTCGGTCATAAGTGTCGCAAATGATGTTTAGACATACTGCCATGTCAAAGGACACTAAGGAAACACTTATAACATCTCATATGCTTGATTTGAAGAAGGAGAACTGGTTCACTGAAGTCAAACAACTCTTGACACCTGAAGGGAGCCCTGAAACAAAGGTTTTGAGGAGGAGCGCTCCCCTATTTCAGCACTAGAAGCGCTGGCGCTCCCCTACAAGGCTTCAGGGAGCGTTATAACGCTCCCCAACCCCCTCTGAAGGAGCACTTCTCATCTTGAATGCGTTGGCGCTCCCCTAAAGCTTACTAGGGAGTGTTACAATGCTCTGATGCCCCTTCTAAGGGAGCGCTGCCTAATCTGAGGCAGTAGTTGGCCCGTTGAGGAGAATAAGGGGGGGAATCTTTTGAGATTAGGAGGCAGTTGTGTTCGAATTCTTGGTTTCATCAAGAGATCCCTGATCTAAAGAGAAGGTTCCCAACTTGTTCCAAAGATAACTCAAGAGGTTAAGCTCCTCTTAACCTATATAAATAGGCTCTATGATGGTGGAAAGGGGGGAAGAACTAAAAATATGAAACTTATGATCTTGGAGGAAACTCACATTCAGCCAAAGGAGAGTGATAAGTGAAGCTGCTGTCATCCATATTGTGGATTTTTCAGGCAAGGGTTAGATGAAGGGGACTTGACGAAGCTGTCGCGTTCGCATCTACGATTGTAAGTACTGCTGTCGTTATTCTCATCAATATGACACGCTTGGCCTGTTTCTTTCTAGTTTGTGTCTAGTGTCACATGAACTTATCATTAATTGATAGATCTGTTTTCAAGCTAATATCAATAGAGTAGGAAGTGGTCGTATCTCGTTTTGTCCACAGAACTCAGCGAGGAGAAAAGGATTGGAGCGCAACTCGGAGCGTTTAGGGATAAACATCGATAAAAGGTACTTCTGTCATCCTTCCTTCTCATGTGTTAGTTTAGATGGATTTGAAAGGAAGTCAGTGTCCATGTTAAGCATTTTCTGTCTAGAGTTAGGGTCAAGCTCTTATAGGTAATCTACCTGTCCGCAGGGAGATTTTCCTACAACAGAAACTGGCGACTCCACTGGGGAGATAGCCTCAAATCGAAACTTCTTGTTTGGATTGTTCTCCTCATTGACCTTGTTCTATCCTTTGATTGTTTCAGACCTGGTTCACTCCTCTTTTGATTGGTTTCATGAGCTGATTGGCACCTTACCTCATCATACTCAGCAAAATTGTCGAGTTTGAATTTCAATTTTTGGAATTTTTTGATATTTTTTGGAGTTTTAGACCCTGGCGCCCCTGTCCCAGTGTTAACAGAGTGCCAGTGCTCCCCCATAGCTTTGCATAGAGTGCTATAACGCTCCTTTCCTTTGGAAACAGAGCGCCAGCCTCTTTTTGGCCCCAAAACCCTCTAGAACTACCTTTTTCAGTGTTTGCCTCTGTGTCTCTTTTGCTGAGTGACCTTGTGAGTCAATTTTTCTTCCCTTTCAGCCTTGACATCTGTCTTTTTTGAAGAATAAACATCTTGTTAGTTGGATCTTGTAGCCTTCTTCACTATTTTCATTGATTTTTTCCTGTTGAGTGAAGTTTGAAACCCATGCACTGCTTTTCTCTCCTCATCAGCTGAGTAAAAACCCTGGTGAAGGTCATCAAAGGCCTACAGACCTCTTCATTTCAATTTCAGTCAAGGTCATTGTTCTTCAACTTTTGCTTTTGGGTGTGAAGTTTGTTTTTATTTTCTTTGATTGTTTCTTTTCTTTCGCTTTTCGTTTTGATTGCTATGAAAGGGTGTATTGTTTGTGTGATTCTTGCTTGTGCTAGTTTGGTTTTCATTCATACAAGAAAAATAATTAGCAAGACGAGCATTGTGTTGTATTGATCATCACTCATACGCAAACAATAAAAGACATCTTTATGATTGATTGTGCATATTAAAAGGCATTTAATTTTTTTTGCATTACATCAGGATTTGATTGAGAAAAAGAATCGTTTGAGGGCATTCCTTATTTGTGCTTGATTAGTGAAAATAACTCTCTCTCTCCCTCGGCTAGATGTTCATCGAAAGGAAATGATTGCTTATCATGTTCAATGCATTCTTTGGGTCTGAGTCATAATTCCATTTGTTTCACTTCCATGCACCCCTTTGCGTAAAGAACAACCATAAAAATCAACGGTAATTAAAAGTTATCTAGAACTTTTTCTTTTCTAGGATCCTCCACCAACAGTAGACTAGGTTTAGTACTTTGGATTAGGGCTGTGAGCATAACTCTCCAAAGTTTCCAAAACAAACAGTAACATCCTGAGTTAGGGAGAGTAAATCCAGTTATCGTATAAGTCTGCCTGGGATCCCCCTCTCACACAGGGGTTACGCACGAGGTCGCATTTGGGTAAGCTACGGGGACTAACCCTCCGTAGTTTAACTGATTGTGGTGGTCAGATTGTATTATGGGGATCACTTTGAGGTAAATCAACAATTACTGCGTGGAAGCCTTTTAGTTGATTTTGGGCTTGACACCCTGCCCGTACGTTAGGATCGGACTATCGACTATTCCCGCCCAGGGGCTGAATACGAATTGGTAACCTTAGTGGCCATAATCTTTAGGGTCTTACACAAGGTGACGGTGACGAGAAGTCTCACTGTACCTGGAGCAGACATTGGTCAAACTCACTCGGGCTCCTTGGAGGGTAAATCCACAATTACTGTGTGGAAGCTTGCACCAAGGCGTAAGTCCGTTAAGCAGGTCGCCATTGTAACTGTTCCACCCTATCCTCGCCCCTTCTGGACTTGATCATGCGACGTTGGATTTCATCACCAACTAGTACAGTCATCAAAAGAAGGTCCTGTTTGCTTGGTTGTGATTCTTAGATTTTTTTTTAGCGTGTGTTGTTTCTTTTCGTTAGTTGGCCATAGATTTCTTTCGCTGACTCTTTTCCGCCAACATCGACCCTCCACGCCGCTCGCGGAGGCTACAGGGATTTCCTCCAAAAAATATGGAAGGAAACACCCCTTTACCCCCTCATTCTGCGGAAGAATCCCCTCAACAGAGCGAGGTTCATATTACTACAACTTCCCAGGAAGAAGTTCCCATTCCTTTGGCGAATTTTCGGATTGTCTCAGAATCTCTGGAAGCTTATCGCATTCCAGATGGATACGAACAACAGATCCTCCACCTGAATTCTGCTGGAGAATTTGTTGTCATCAATCCTTCTGACATTCCGGCTGGGTCTTCTCAAAACCCTTTAGCCAGTGACCCTTTTTGGACTGCGGATGTTGTTCGGAGTCCACCATGCTTGGTGCGAGATCTTTATGGAACAGGAGAAGGTGTGGATGCACCTTTTTCCTACACTGTACCCCCAAATCACTTCACCGGTACTACCACTTTTATAGCCACACCAACCATTGGTCCGAACATACCATCCATTGGTCCAAGGTCTACTATTCCCCTCCAGACGACCCATTTGAAAATGACCCCGCACATTCTGACTATCCCCGCCGGTAATGCGGTAGTTAATCAAGCCTCGATTGGCACACCTGTAACACCGAGACCTACACTCCCTTTTGGATTCAGGGCATTGAACACTTTTGCTACCACCACTGCCCAAACCACTACCCAAATTATGCCGGGAAGTTCCATACCTATCCAACAACCCGGAGGGACTGGACTTGGTGGTCCTAACCCAATTGGTGGCACTAGTCAGTCATTTATGTCTGGCTCTCAGATCCCGAGAACTCTACCTCAAACTGGGGGGCATCCTCCCTCCGGATGACAAATTCCATTCGGAGGGAACCTTAATGCTGGGGGGCATCCCCCCACCGGAGGATAAATTCCATTTGGGGGGCAGCCTCAATCTGGAGTACACCATCAACCACAAGGACAAAATGTGTCCGCCGCACCCAATCCGTGGAGCATCCCTTTTCAAGGAAACCCACATGCCTCCACGGGACAAAGTGTTCAGACTCTGCAACAACCCCCTTATGGACAAATGCCAAACCCACCCTATAATCCACAAAACCCATCCGGTTATCCTCCGCTCGCAAACACTTCTCAAAACATCTCAAATCCTATGTACCTTGGTCAAAACCAACCTCACATGAGAGGGCCCACGAGTTATAATTATCCACATAACCCAGTATTGGGCCCCATTGGTGTCCCTCTGCCACACTAGCATTACCCACAGGTTAACCGACAACTACCTTTTCTAGCCACTCTGGACCTCCCAGACTTGTCTCGGTTAATGAATGATCCCATTTAGCATTCTCCGGTTTGGCCAGCCATTCCCGCTAAACTTCCTTCTGATATCCCAAAATTTGACGGAAAGCCCGGAGAAGACCCAAAAAACCACATGATGACCTTCCATTTGTGGTGTTCATCCAACTCCCTCATGGACGATTCGATTCGTTTGCGTCTTTTCCAACGAACACTTACGGGTTCCGCAGCAAAATGGTATATTGAATTACCACGCGCATCCTTTCACGATTTCAACTCCCTTGCCATGTCCTTCCTCACACATTTTCAACTACCCATTTGGTACGAGACGGGTACTGAACTATTAACCTCTCTTCGTTAGACAACTTCCATACATATCTCCGATCATATCCATGAATGGAGACGACGACAAAGGATAATCAAAGCGGTCATTCCCGACCAATTGTTAGCAGAATGGTTCACGAAATCACTATTACCCAAGATTTCTCGTGATGTTGCCATGGGTGGCGTAGTCACCGAGGAAGAAGCCATTGCCCGAGCTCAGTACTTAGACTTAGTCTATTCACAATCTGGTACTCTATATGAATTGATACCAAATGCTACCCATGCCACTAATGATCCATCCAAACCATCGACTGCTTCGCATGCGGATGGAGTTATTAGCTCCGTCAAAACTCAATCTAGTACTCAGCCTACTGGAAAAATCCAGCGGCCCGCTTCCATGGCTGCTCCCAGTTCGACTGCACCCTCTTCTACCCCACCTCAAACTTAGGTCTTTGATGTAAATGTGGTCCAGTCAACCCCTTCACAACAACTTGGGGGAAAGAAGAAAGCGAGAAACAAACCAAAGAATAACAACAACAACTAGAAACCCAAGACCCAACTGCAAACCCCTGCTGTCGGAAAACAACCACAATGAAAACCAAAATTCCCATGTCTCATTTGTGGTGACGTTCACTACACTCGAGACTTCCCACATCGTGATGATGTGGCCAAACTTTTCAAAGGAAATTCGCAACCCGCTGTGCTCACGCAGCCTTTTCCGCAGCAACAATCGTTGGTTACACAAACCCCCACGCCGGGGGGCAGTTCCAACCAACCCCATGATGAGGCCTCGACAAGTGCCCACATTTACATGTTTAACGGAGTTAATATAACAACTCACTCTGTGACATATGACATGCCAGTTAAACCTGATAAGCCGAAGATCGCTAATGGTTCTGCGACAGACCCGTTACCATCCACCGTCAATCCTCCATCTGTTAGCCCTCCATCCGGGCCACTCCATATTTACAAACCTTCTTTTGACTCCATCCTACGCCCTCCTAAGAGCACCATCCGGAAATCTACATTCAATCATAATTCACGGGCTGCCCAAAACTACAATATCGTAGAAGATTTGGCCCAAGCCCTGTGTGCCATGTCCGCCTTGGAACTTCTACAACACTGTCCCAACCAACGTAGAACACTCTTAGCTGCTATTGGCACTTTCGATCCTGAGTCATCAAACTACATCACATTTAATCTGGATGATCATCAACCGCGGCTCTCCCACCATCTAACTTTCCAAATCGATGTGGTTGTTCACAATCAACAAATCCACCGGACTATCCTGGATGAGGGAGCCTCCACCTGTGTCATCTCTCTAGCCTGTTGGAAAGGCTTGAAATCACCTGCCCTTAAAAAATCCGCTACCATGTTACGTGCCTTTGATGGCCGAGGTTTTCATCCTCACGGATTATTACAATCCTTAGCCGTTCAGCTGGGTGGCAAAACTGTTACTGTTGACGTCGAGGTGGTCGATGCCCCCCTCGATTACAACCTACTACTTGGAAGAAGTTGGTTCTATGCAATGACCGTCATCGCCTCGTCGGTGTTTCGATGTGTGCAATTCCCCCATCAAGGAAAAATTGTTACCATCGATCAGCTCGATTTCTGCACACCCGACGCTCGCATCCCTGCTACCAACAACATTCCCTTTCTGGGAGACCACCCGGTTATGTATGAAAGCGTTGGTGTTGGCTTATTGAAATATTCTAGCCTCATGGGTACCTTCCCTACACCACTTCCACCCACCACACATCATATTTCCACCGTCCATATGATTTCGACTATGCCTTATCAATCCTTGGAATCATCCGACCCTTGGATTGTGCCTAGTCCTTTGGAATTCGATGTGCTCGGGGACACAATGCCACTGAGCCTAGTCGAGGCCGCATACGTAGCTATTCAATCTGCCTCTCCCTCTTCGAACACTTCACATTCATTGGCACCCGATACTTATTCGGTGCCCTCGTGGTTAGATTCCCTATCATCCGCCGTTGATTACATTTCCCAAATTTTTCCTTCGGATGAATCTATCATGGAAATGCCTAGCATTGACGATCTGCCCTGGGATGACAACCACCATCGATCCTCTTTTCTTCCACCTTTAGAAGAAATCCAAGACATACGATCTTTCTTCCCCCCCCGATGTTACCGAAGCTCTGCAATCTCCTATCCTCACACAAGATACTCTCTCTGAGGGGAACATGGGTAACATCTCTACTACGGTCACGATTAACATTTCAATCAAAGAAGGTGTCATGGAAAACATCAACCTTGGTGCTAATTGCACACCCGACGAAGTGGTTTCTTACACCACTTTATTCAAGGAATTCCGCGATGTCTTCGCATGGAGTTACGAGGAAATGCCAGGGATCGACCCTTCGATCGTCGTACACGAAATCAAAACTTACCCTGACACGAAACCGGTTCGGAAAAAGCTTCGCCCGGTTCATCCCAAGAAAATCGCAGCTATAAAGGCAGAAGTTGAAAAACTTCTAAAATCTGGCTTTATCTATCCCGTCCCTTTAATCGAATGGGTCCCCAACCTTGTTCCAGTTGCTAAGAAACAAGGGACCATCCGTGTTTGCATTGACTATAGAGATCTCAACAAATCTTGTCCTAAGGACAATTACCCTACGCCCTTCATCGATCAAATCATCGATAATTGTGCAGGAAGCGTAATCTTTTCTTTCGTGGATGGCTTCTTTGGATATAACTAGATTGAAATCTTGCCTACAGATCAACACAAGACTGCCTTCATCTGCCCTTGGGGAACTTTCGCCTACTGAAAGCTACCTTTTGGCCTTAAAAATGCTGGAGCCACTTTCCAGTGAGCCATGTCTTACGCTTTTCATGACATCAAACATATAGCAAAACCGTATCTCGACGATTTACCCGCACATTCGTTAAATCAATCCGATCACATTGATCATTTACGCGCAATTTTTCTGCGATGTAGGTTCTACCGTATTCGTCTGAACCCACACAAATGCATTTTCGCTGTCGAATCCGGTCGACTCCTCGGTTTCATTGTCTCCAAAGATGGGATCAGGGTGGATCCCTTAAAGATCAAGGCCATCTTAGCCTTACCTCCACCTACCAATTTAACCCAACTCCAAAGTTTGCAAGGCAAAGCAAACTTTCTTCGCCATTTCATCTGCAACTATGCCGAGATCACTAAAGGATTTATGCGGTTACTGCAAAAGAACGTCCCTTTCATTTGGGATGACGTAGATCAATGGTCATTCGACGCTCTCAAACACGCTTTGACCCATGCACCTTTGTTACATCCCCCTGAATATACAAAGGATTATATCCTTTACTTGGCCGCTTCTACTTCCACCATCGCAATGGTGTTAGTCCAAGAAGATTCCAACGGCGAAGAACATGTGATCTATTATCTGAGCAAGAGTTTATCCGGACCCGAACTTAGATATTCTCGCATGTTGAGAAACTGGCTTTGGCAGCCGTCATCGCTGTCCAAAGGTTCCACCACTACATCTTATTACGCACCACCACGGTAATCGCAGACTCCAACCCCATGTACCACGTCCTGACACGTCAAGTACTTGGGGGAAAATATTCAAAATGGATCGTTATTCTTCAAGAATTCAATCTTGAGTTTACGAAGGCTAAAGCCAAAAAATCCCTGGTGTTTGCTGAGCTTATCTGTGCTCTCCCTCGTGCCGATGAAAACATCGAACCCAGAGATTCTCTCCCCGATGAATCTCTCTTCCTCATCAGCACCTTTGATCCTTGGTACGGAGACATTCTCCTCTACCTTCAAACACAACGTTTTCAGCCCAACATCTCTCGCGAAGAGCGTCGACGCATTCGTCACCACTCTCACCGTTATATCATCCTCGACGACACTTTGTATTGCCGTGGTATCGACACCATCCTTCGGCGATGTCTGATTCATGAGGAGGCTGAATGCGTTTTGAACGATTGTCACCTTGGCGCCTATGGCGGTCACCTTTCCGGAATGGCCATAGCCCAAAAAATCCTACGTGTCGGCTACTTTTGGCCCTTGATTTTCAAAGATTGTATCGAGGCTGTCAAGAAATGCCCACCCTGCCAAATCTTTAACAAGAAGGCACGCACCCACCCCATGACGCTGCAACCTATTATCGCCATCGGCCCCATTGCCAAATGGGGCATCGATTTCATGTAGTGTAAGCCTACCTCAGCCCAGGGGCACGGTTACATCATCGTCGCCATTGACTACTTCACCAAATGGGCTGAGGCTATTCCTACCTTCCTGAATGATGGACGTACGGCAGCTCTATTCCTTTTCAACCACATCATAACTTATTTTGGTGTACCACGTGCCATTGTCACCGACGATGGTGCACACTTCAAAAACTAGATGATGAGTGAGTTACATGTCAAATTGGGTTTTCGCCATGAAAACTCATCCCCTTACTACCCTCAAGCAAATGGACAAGTTGAGGCTATCAACAAAGTCATAAAAACCCTGATCTAATGCATGGTAGGGGAAAACAAAACATTGTGGCATCTACAACTATTCTCCTCTCTCTGGGCCTACTGCACCTCTGTGAAAACTTCAACTGGATTCACTCCTTTCCAGTTGGTCTATGGCATTGAAGCCATCCTACCGATCGAGTGTGAGATTCCATCACTCAAACTAAAAGTAGAACTCCTGCCTCATACTTCTGCTGAAGAAGAACGATTTTTGTATCTATCCAAACTGGACAAAACACGTCGCGATGCTGCTCTCACCAATGAGACACATCGAAAACGAATTAAAAGTCAATATGACAAATCCGTCCACCCTCAGGATTTCGCGGAAGGAGACTTAGTCCTTGTTTACGACCAAGCTCACGATAAATTGGGGAAAGGAAAGTTAGAACCCATGTGACACGGTCCCTACATCGTAAAACATGTCCTACATAAAGGTGCCTACGAATTAGTTGATCATGAAGGAATTTCCCTAGGAGAGCCCCGAAACGGGCTTTACCTTAAGAAGTAATATGCCTAGATCACCTAGCATTTGTACTTTGTACATTATTGTATTTAATTTTGGTGTGTCTATTTCTTTCGCGTGCTCAAGTCTTTACCATTGCCACTCATGACTGTGCCTGTGTTTTCATGCGCAGATGACGTCTTCCTTCCCTATCATTTTTGGGTTCGTGGATGGCGCTAGCCGACATACCCGGAACATTGCTTCAGCAACTTGGGTTATTTACCAATTTGACCAGCTGGTGAGTTCAGGAGGCATTTGTTTAGGACCAACAACCAATAATATGGCAGAATATCATGCTGTCATTGGACTGTTAACCCAAGCCTCCTCTCTAGGTATCTCTCGCATCATTATTTACTTAGACTCCCAACTGGTGGTTTTCCAACTCAACCGCATCTACACTATCCGTAGTCCTATCCTGCTACGCCTACACTTGCAAGTTCACTGTCTCAAACCAATGTTCGATTACATCGAATATAGACACATTCTGAGAGAACTTAATAGTGTTTCGGATTCATTAGCTAATTATATCATGGATCGGTATCTTGCCCACATATAAGATTCAAGGAAAACAAAACTGTACATTACATGTAAATTAAAACACATCACAGACATCATCATGTACAAATCATTGGCATCATAACAACTCGAAACTATATATATATATATATATATATACATATGGCATGACTGAAATGTTTGTATTACATCAAAAAGTGTGTAGAAGAGAAAAATATTGGGTCTGTTCACCCATACAACATCGCCTGACAAGGCATACAAAAACATGATCACGGGAGAGACTCTAATCTCCCCGCACTACGTTGTGCTGTGAGTAACACACTACCGCACGCACTACACACCTCAACAGAGAATTGATATTCTCTGGTACTCCTACAGTGTGCCTCTGCATATGTAAAGGCACTTCCCCCCTCCGCAGAGGAGGGATACCCATCGTAAGGCCTTGGAGGTTCCTCTCAACCTCCCAGAGACCTACTGCTGGTACGCCCGGATCTGCTGCAACTGGGGCGCCTCCACAACGCCCTCGTACTGGTATATCAACCGGGTGCACTGCTCCCTTGTTTGCATATTGAAAACAAAACATCTGTTAAAACTCTTTTACATACCCAAAAAAACATATATACATCAAAAACTTAAAAAACAAAAACTAGACAAGGTATGGCTTAGTCTCTTACCCGACTCGTCCCAATCTTCCCCCATGGGAAAAATCAAGTCCATACTCCCACGGAAGTCTACATCAACATAAGGGAAGTCCTCTATCCAGAGGTACTGCCGCCTCAGCCAGGCAAAGAAATCACCAGTAAAATGGAACTCTGACTCCGAAACTAGCCTCGGAGACAGACTAGTCCACCTCTCCATCCTAGGTTCATCCACTGGTCGTACCGCCAGTGCTATCTGAGGCTGCATCTGAGGGATGCACTCTAGGAAAAATGAGACCAAAAACGAGCCATAGCCAAACTATTTTTGACCAGTCCTGCACCGTGAGATTTGTTCCTTCACATTCCGAAGGAACGCTGCACTCTAGTTGAACAGTGTTGGTTCCAAACACTGAACACCATAGGCCGCCTGCGATCTCGATGCCAGATGAACACTAGTGCTGCCGGTCACGCTTGTGATAGCGAATAGTATAGACCGGAGGAAAAAATCTCGAATATCCTTGATAGGGATCCTGCCCCCTACCAACCTTGCTCCTGGGATGCAGTGGCGTGCCAGATACATGTCCACTTGTTCAGGTAATGCCCTCTGCCCAGTGAAAGATATGGGGACCCCTCTTTTTGAGAGGCCGGTCAAAAAGTACACATCTTCTAACTCGATGGTTAAAAGTTGTGCGTCGATACAGAATCCTTGTTCTGCAACATCCCAGAGGCCAATCATATGCTCAAGCAATAACATCTCTCTCTTCATTTTTTGTAACTTGAAGAAATTGAGCAAGCCACAAGCTCTCAAAGCGGCCCACGTACGAGGACTCCGTAGAGCGGCTAAATCATCCATCTCATGTTCCCTCTCTTTCCATTCAATCATGATTGCCGAAGATACCTACAAAACAAAAAATCAAGAATTTCGTTATTCCTCATGTTTTGGTAATTTTGGCGATTTTCAAAAGCATCTTAAAACATGAAACAACATGCCCACATCATCAAAAAGCAACCACTCACTCTTTTTAACCACCACGCCCTTTAACATTTGTCAAATAATGATAAAAACGTTTTAAAAATGCAAAACGACTTTGGGGGCTGCGTGGGAATTTGGGGAATTTTTTTATGAGTTCTTTTACTAAGAATGACCTACCTAATTGATAGCAAGGGTGTAGACATCCTAACCACCCTTCTCTAAAGCATTTTTTGTAAAAGAATCCCCCTATTTTATTAATTTTTAAAAGAGGCTGATTTGGTTCCAAGAGGGGCGACTTAGGGCTTTATGTTTTAAAATAAATAATGCTATGAAAATGAATCTAAAACCATGAAATTGAAAGAGAAAAAGATGGACACCTACCTGGTTCGAACGGTGAGCAAAATGATCGATCGTAGCTCCGGCAACGAGAAAAACAAGATTTGCTTCAAAATGGGATTCTCCACTACTCCAAAAATCCTTGCAAATGAAATGGTAAATGAATTTCCAAATCAATTGTTATTTATAAAATTTCATTTTTTATAAGGTATGGTCATTTTTGGGTTTCTCTAATGATGTAATGGCTCCACTAAACTCTCGTTTGTAGCTTTGGCATCGCAGGTTTCCTGGCAGTCCTGATCAGTTATTCACCTTGTCGCACTTATGAGCATAGTCTTAGTTCATTCTCGAGCTCGACAACATGAGAACGTAACCGGGTAAACTTTTATCTCTTTTTCGAACCCGTACGGATACGAACACATGAAAAAGGAACCCCCCTGGAGTCTCCTTTAAACCCTTTTCAGACTCTCTAAATATGAAAAGATTGTCGAGTGATCTTGCTTCCTTTCACACTCTTTAAAAGGTCAGAAAGGGCGTCTTGCGAGCGATAGTTTAACCCTTTTTCGGTCTCGTTGGACTACTGTACGAAAAAGGAATTGAGAGAGTTCTCTTTTAAGTGTTTTTCCAAACTCTATAATCCCGAAAAACCTTCGAGTTTTCTATCTTTGGACTCGTTAAATCACACATCGACAGACCCATATGGGAACGAACCCCTACTTCTTTCGGTTCGTTAAACAAAGGAAGAGGAACTTACCGAAGGTGAGTTATATCGAGTATGTGTTATCCTCCTCAAGCTCATTAAATCAAAAAGAGGTACTCATCTATCTGGATGGGGGCAAAATTGAAAGGAGCAAGCCAAGCAGTCTCTTGAGAACATCATCCAGCACTTCTTAGAGTCGCCCTTGAACACGACAATTTGTCATTTGCACATATCATAATCTGCTAAACCTCTGCACTGAGCCAATCCTATGAGTTCCTTTCGCTCCTTTGGGTCACTCGACGCAAGTCACGATACCCATTGCATAGTTTTGGTCCATGTCATGTTTTGCCGTTGTGCCTCAGTGTTCAAGGGAAGTATCTGCCTCGAGAGTCAACCATCCCAAATATCTTGCCTCAAAACCTATGTCAGTCCATGTCCGTTTGATCTGCCAATTACATCTCCATGTCCGTTTTGTGTCGTTGATGGGGGATACATCAAGGCCCTCCCTCGATGAGTCTATTCCTGTCGACTTCAACACATCATCCAGGAATTAGACTTAGAAACCAGTTAGTACTTTGGGACCTGCATGCCTCAATGGCAGGCCTCCTCACATTCAACAATAGGTTTACATCATTGACCTCTGATCGAATGATTTCACGAGTGTTCGACTTCAGCTCATCTATTCACATTCGCTGGAATGTACTAGGGTATCTTGGGAATCATCGACATTAATGGTGATCTCCCTCGTACTTGTTAACAGTTCACACCATTGACTGATAATCAAGTGGTTTCTGCCGTGTTCGACATCAAGACACCTATTCACATGGTTGGAATCGTACCACGTTGGGATTGGTAAGAAGACCCTTGGTTGAGTGATCACTTTGATATATGCTTTTCCCAGGCTGCGAAGGAATTTCCATTGGACAAAGAACACATACATTGTTACATAGATCCACTTTGTATTGGTCGTGGCTATGTCTTGTCATCTCGTAGATCCACTGTGTATTCTTCATGGCTACGATCAGTCTGAGTCATCAGAGTATAGATCCACATTGTATCTTTGGTGGCTATACCTTTTTATCAATACAATTATGGATCCACAGTGTATTTTATGGCGGCCATATCTTGCAAAGTCTTGATCACCCAAGCATAGGTATGCCTGCCTTGGGTTTTGAAGTATGTCATGATATTTGTTGGATGTTTGTGTGCAGCTTCTGTCAGGTTATCTGAGTCTATACCCTTGCTTGGACATCTACAAAGTATTTCAGTTATCAGTTGGCATCTTCTAACTTCATACTTTGGGGGGCATTCTGTTACACGTCAAAATTACTCAACTGGATAAGTGTCGCATGTTCCTCTCAATTGTCGTAAGTGTCACATCTCCCTTACAACTTTCGCAAGTGTCGCAAGTCGGTCATAAGTGTCGCAAATGATGTTCAGACATACTGCCATGTCAAACGACACTAAGGAGACACTTATAACATCTCATATGCTTGATTTGAAGAAGGAGAACTGGTTCACTTAAGTCAAACAACTCTTGACACCTGAAGGGAGCCCTGAAACAAAGGTTTTGAGGAGGAGCGCTCCCCTATTTCATCCCTAGAAGCGCTGGTGCTCCCCTACAAGGCTTCAGGGAGTGTTATAACTCTCCCTAGCCCCCTTTGAAGGAGCGTTGCTCATATTGAAGGCACTGGTGCTCCCCTAAAGCTTACCAGGGAGCGTTACAACGCTCTGATGCCCCTTCTAAGAGAGCGCTGCCTAATCTGAGGCAGTAGTTGGCCTGTTGAGGAGAATAAGGGGGAAAATATTTCGAGATTAGGAGGCAGTTGTGTTCAAATTCTTGGTTTCATCAAGAGATCCCTGATCTAAGGAGAAGGTTCCCAACTTGTTCCAAAGATAACTCAAGAGGTTAAGCTCCTCTTAACCTATATAAATAGGCTCTATGATGGTGGAAAGGGGGGAAGAACTAAAAATATGAAACTTATGATCTTGGAGGAAACTCACAGTCAATCAAAGGAGAGTGATCAGTGAAGCTGCTGTCATCGAGATTGTGGATCTTTCAGGCAAGGGTTAGATGAAGGGGACTTGACGAAGCTGTCGCGTTCGCATCTACGATTGTAAGTACTACTGTCGTTATTCTCATCAATATGGCACGCTTGGCCTGTTTCTTTCTAGTTTGTGTCTGATGTCACATGAACTTATCATTAATTGATAGATCTGTTTTTAAGCTAATATCAATAGAGTAGGAAGTGGTCGTATCTCATTTTTTCCACAGAACTCAGCGAGGAGCAAAGGATTGGAGCACAACTCGGAGCGTGCAGGGACAAACATCGATAAAAGGTACTTCTGTCATCCTTCCTTCTCATGTGTTAGTTTAGATGGATTTGAAAGGAAGTTAGTGTCCATGTTAAGCATTTTCTGTCTAGAGTTAGGGTCAAGATCTTAGAGGCAATCTACCTGTCCGCAGGGAGATTTTCCTACAACACTTGATACCCTGCTCATTGTGGTCTACCCGACTTTCGACTGTACTCACCTAGTGACTGTTCGCGAGCTGGCAACCTAGTTGCCAATCTTTGATAGGGACATACACAGGTGACTGCGGGGGTATACCGCGGTACCTAGGACAAACATCGAGCCACGCTTTGCAAAGTATACCCAGAGGGTGCTTCCGTATTCGAGTTGCACTTGCACCGGTAAGTTGCTCTAGTGTTGGCTGTTGTAACTGTTCCTCCAATTAATATAGTGATTGCTTGTCTTATCTTCTAGGGACCTTTTTAGTGTGTGTTACTTTTGTGTGTTTAGACTACCTTAGAGTGTCTTGGATCTTCTCACACTGTGGAGGATCCTGAGCTCCACCGGTCACGAAGGCTTCTTGGCCTGCCGTCGGTTACACTGGAGCCAACCCTGCCACCTTTACGGCGAAAACTAGACCAACAAGGGTCTTTTGAAGCGACCGGGTCACAACTCATTGTGCCCGAACATTACCCAGGGGAATCAACCGCCACTCTTGGCTCAGTCGAAACCCCAAACCCTGACTTCTTGGCACCTTTTGTTTTACCAATTTATCACGAGCGCCAGACAGTGCCTCACACAGCCATGGAAACAAACGTTGTTACTTCTTCTGGGAATCCTTTTATTCCCACCACAGTTTCTACCATAGGAGAATCATCTCCTAACTTACCATCGTCGGGTCGAGCCACCATGGTCTCAGCTGCAACTACGTCACACAGTGGACCGAACTCGTCTATGGTGGTGGCCACAACCCCCTTCATATCTAGTGCGACCGGTCCTCCGTTTTCATACGGTATGCCGAGTTCGGGTACAAGTCCTGCACTCACTTACTCCACTTTATAGACTTTGGGTCTGGGGGCAAGGAGCTCTAACGCTCCTCTGCAAGGTCAACTTGGGGGCACTCCTGTCCCTTTTAATTATTTTCCTTACACTGGAGGTCATATACCTCCTTCGTCCCCTTCGCTTGGTGGTCCGCATCAGCAGTCCGCCAGGCAGCCTGCACACACTAGTTTATTTGGAGTCGGGAGTCAAGGAACATCTGCACATAGTCTGCCGGTAGGTTTGTCATCGTTTGTTTGGAACGAGACGTTTGGTAACAACACTTTCGCATCCACCGCTTTCCCGTCTGGGGGCACTCCCATTTTTGGACAGTCTACTCCTGCGCATGGTACTATTCCTGCGTAGGGGGCACATATAGCAGGACCTTGGAACTCAAGACAAGGATCCATTCCCTCCTCTGGAATGTCGTTCTGTGGTAATTCTTTCCACAGTCAATGGAACCCTAGACAGACTACTATGCCTCTCCCATCAGGACTGGCATGGGGTAATCCTTCCCAAAGTCCTTCAAACATGATGAATGCCCAACACCCTATGTCCTTTATGGGAAATCAGCCGATGATGTCTCCACAGATGCAAAATCCTTATGCTGGTCAGGGCCATGGTTTTTACCAGAATCCGGGCCAGCAGCCAAACTTTTCCTGGCAACCTGGTGCCAGTCAAACTCCAGGACCCTTTTTCCCTGGTTATCAACAATAACCCAAATTACCATTCCTGGCGACTTTGCACTTGCCAGATTTAACAAGGTTGTTGAATGACCCCATTTGTCATGATCCGCGTTGGCCTCCTATGTCGATGAAGTTTCCTTCGGACATCCTGAAGTTCAAAGCTAAACCTAATGAAGATCCAGGGGCTCATGTGACTACCTTCCATCTATGGTGCTCATCTAACTCATTGAAATATGACTCCGTACAGTTGCGATTTTTTCAACGTACTCTCATTGGGAGTGCCGCGAAATGGTACATTGAGCTCGACCGCTCACGATACTCTTCTTTTGGCAAACTGGCGATGGCTTTCCTTAACCATTTCCAGTTACCTGTGAGATACGACGCTGGCACGAAATTACTCGCTAATTTTGAACAGACAAAAACGGACCATATCTCGGATCACATTCGAGAATGGAGACACCGGAAGAGTTTAATCAAAGTACCAGTCCCACCAGCATTCCTGCTGGAGTGGTTCATTAAGTCCTCGGTCCCACAGTTGTCCAAAGATATCGCAATGTCCGGAGTTTTCTCTGAAGAAGACACCATTATGAGGGCTCAACAATTTGAGCTCATCTATTCTCAGTCCGGTTTATTATACAACATCTTGCCAGATGCGCCATGTTCGATACTGGAGAAAACTAGACAGAGAGCTAGACCACATGCCGATGGTATCGTCGGTTCAGCACAAACTAAGTCCACTGAGCAATTGACAAAGTAGTTGCAACAGTTATCCATCCAACACACAGCGGCCATCCAAACTACTGCTTTGGCTTCTCTCCCTACTCAAACGTCGGAGGTACATACAGTACAATCGACTAACCCTAAGGCAACCCAGTAGCCTGAAGGGAAGAAAAAACAACAAAAGAAGGGTAAGGGGGATAAAAAACCCAACGATAATGCTGGTAGGGACAACACTGAAAAATGGAAGGCGAGGTATCCGTGCAACTTGTGCGTGGAAGACCACCCGACCCATCTATGTCCTCGACTTGCAGAGGCCCAAAAGTTTGTCATACAGCAACCGCAGGCAGTGTTGACTAATCCTTTCCAACATGGGCAAAATTTAACTCAAGCCTCTACAAGCACCGAAGGGAGCAGCCAAGAAACCTGACCACCTCCGAACAACCCCTCGTCCGTGAACATATATATGGTTAGGGGTGATGCTTTCATATCAACTAGAGCAAACGATTATAGTAAACCAAGCACTTCTGAAAAAGGCAAAGAAGTCAAACTCCCATCTCTTCCTCTCCAGATTGAGAAAACATTGGGAGAAACAATGACGCGCATTCCAAAAGGTGCGTTTAAAAAGGCTTCTCATAACCCAAACGCAAGGGCCGCCCAGAACTATTCTATGGTGGAAGATTTATCACAAACCCCTTGTGCGATGTCTTCTTTGGAGGTCCTCCAAAGTTGCCCTGCTCAGAGGAAGGCTTTGTTAACCGCTTTAGGCTCTAATGAGACTTGTAATCCGGGAACCATCGTGTTGGATACAACAGACTTAAAACCTCGTCTACCTTACCACGTAGCATTTCAGATAGTAGTGGCTTACCCCATGAAAACTTTTACACGGAATATATTCTGTAAAGTGGTCGACGAGGGTGCTTCGACTTGCGTTATGTCGCTAGCATGTTGGAAGGCCATTGGCCAACCCATTTTGTCTCCATCACCTACTCTCCTCACTGCTTTCGATGGTCGTTCTTTCCGACCACATGACATCGTTCCCTCTTTTCCCGTGCAGTTAGGAGGGAAGACCGTGTGTGTTGAAGTAGAGGTAGTCGATGCTCCCCTCGACTATAACCTCTTGTTAGGAAGGAGTTGGACTTATGCGATGCAAGTTGTGGTTGCTACAGTTTTCCAGGTCTTGTTGTTCCCACACGAGGGCCGGATAGTGACCATTGATCAATTGTCTTTCTCTAGACTTGACCCAGATTTGGGGGCATCCATGGTTCCGCTGATTGATAATCCTCAACCGGGTATCGTCAATGTAGGAGTTGGTTTGTGCCCATCTTTGATGGGTACCTTCGATTACCCACCCCCACAGGGCGATGTCAAGTTTATATCCAATCATCATAAGGTTGAGATTTTTCAAGTTTCGTCGTTCTGCACGACTTACTTCGAGGATCCATGGATTCTTCCTTCCCCATCAGCCATGATGGATGAGACAGGGCACCTCGGCATGTCCATGCCCTTGTCAGCAGCTGAAGTAGCGTACTCTCTAGTCTAGCAAGCTTCAGCTAACCCCGATCTGACTCCCGCACAAGAGTTGGATCCACTTATAGAGCCTATCTGGGCTCAGGGTTCTCTCACCAACATCGATTCGTTAGACTTAGTCTTGCCTTCTGACAAAGCAGTCATCAAAGCAAGGACTAGTCTGGACAAGCCTTGGGAAGATCTTCATCACAGATCATATTTCCTCCCAAAGTTAAGTCGAATCGAAGTAGGAGAATTCACCGTGACTATGACTGGAGATAGGTCTTGTCATACTAATTCCTTAGCTACACACACGATCTATGCTGAGGGTAATATGGAAACCATTGCTGAAATGATACCTATCAATATCTCCAGAACCCCTGGCGTCATAGACAATGTTTTTGTCGGAGCATACAACTCCCCCGAGGAGATGCTAGACATCGACCCACAAAGAGTCGATCATGAGCTAACTTTGTTGTTTTTCAAGCTCGCTTTGAAATCCAAAAGCAACATCCGACGAGACTGCATTTATGATTTTCGATCTCGTCCGGATTAACTGAGAAAAGTAACCATTATGGAGTTATCTTTAAGCCCTTTTTAGACTCCTTAAAGATGAAAAGATTGCTGAGTGACCTTGTTTCTTCACACTCGTTAAATTGGTCCAGAAGAACATTCCTTAAATGAGTCTCCTTTTAAGCCCTTTTCAGACCCTCTAAACATGAAAAGATTGCCAAGCGATCTTGTGGCCTTTCACGCTCATTAAACTGAAATTTGAAGTCACGTCTATTCGACGGTAGTTTACCCCTTTTTCGGTCCGGATAGTCAACTGTACGAACAAAGGTATACTCTATGGAACTATGTTATTTAGAAGAGTACTCTCAGGTATAATTTTATCCCTTTTTCGGGCCTGAGGGACTAAACTTACAAAAAAGAAACCCCCATGGAGTCCATAGTTAAGCTCTTTTTAGACTCCCTAAAATTGAAAAGATCGCCGAGTGACCTTATTCTTTCACACTCGTTAAATTGGTCCAGAAGAAAATTCCTGACGGAGTCCATAGTTAAGCTTTTTTCAGACTTCTTAAAAGTGAAAAAATAGCCGAGTGATCTTGTCCCCTTCACACTCGTTAAAATGGTTTTGAATTGACGTCTAATTGGTGCTAGTTTATCCCTTTTTCGAACCGACTAGATTATTGTCGAAAAAGGTATCCCAATGGAGTCTCCTTTTAAGCTTTTTCAGACTCTCTAAATATGAAAAACCACCGAGCTTACCTTCTCTGGGCTCATTAAACTTACATCGAAGGACGTTACCATTGTGTGTTCTATCAACTGCATTCACATACCTCATACATCAGTCTAGTGACAGTTTTCGTCTGCGTCTTAACACCTTTGGCTGCCGGAGGATTTTTCCCGAGTATCATTTTACCAGAACATCAATATTGTCCTTGTGCCTCGAGCTTGTATGTTTGCAGTACTCATTCCTCCATTGTAACGTAATATTCCTTTATTCTTTTTCAAAAATTATCAAAAAGAACAATAAAATCAAATATACCCCAAAAAGAGGATGGGAAAAGTATTTTATTTATTGGCAGCATAATGAGTCGCCTTTGGATAAAGCACATCTGTTCATTTGATCATCATACTATGGGATGTAGTACAACGTTAGGGAGATTTTCTCGCTATATAGAGTTGTCTCCTCCACCGTTTGGTTACTCTTCCAAACATATGGAGAGTTTGCGTTGCCTCCTGCTTCGTAGACTTATGATTAACATATATGTTGCCTAAGTCTTATCACTTGTCATGTTGTTGTCCAAGGGAAGTTTGTCACTAAGCCTAAGTTGGCCCCTCTGCAATATGTCTCTTGTCTGCATACCCGACCATCCTGAAAGTCCAATCAAGTATTTGTTCGAAATCACTGAAGCCTTCAGTCCGATCATCAAGATTATCAAGTCCACAACCGACGAGCCGTCGAAGACCTCTAGGTAGTGTAGTCGTACACTCATACTACACTCCTACCCAAGTTTTAGAAGATTTTGAAGTTTTTGCTCGAGCTCTGAAGTACAGCCATCAGGCCACATCAGCTTCTGAAAGATGGGTACTCTATATCTATATTTTTCTGATTTCGAGATGTAGCTCCGCTGTGTATTATTCGTGGCTACTCTTTATAGTTATTTGACATGGATCTACAGTGTATTTGATTGGTAGCCATGGTTCTATTTTATCCCGAGCATGGGTATGCCCTCCTCGGTGAGACATTTGTTATTTTGTAGACGACACCTCTTGGTTCCTGATCCTTGGGCTCACTCTTTCAGCACATCAATACAGATTGGTAAAAGATTGGTAATGTATTTCGGCCATCAGATGCTCTTCTGACCTCACACATTAGGGGGCATCTTTTATAACCCTAAATTGCACCACACATGCTTACTTGGCATCAGGCCAACTCATATCCCTTCATTGCCAAAACATCTGCTGAACAAACTCTTTGAAAATCCTCTTGTATCAAGGCCCACGCGCCCTAACCCATTACTGCACGCGTGTGAACACTGGTTGGCTCACTACAGCCCGCGTGTACCTAACAAAGCACGAAAAGAGGAAAGTTGCTGATGGAACAAAAATCTATGGGTCAGTTAACTGAAACTCCCGGCCATGCATGGCCGAGGGTTCGTCCAAAACCCTAGCTCCTTCTAGCCTATAAAAGAAGGGGTAGGGGTACCATTTGGAAGGAGGAAAATTATAGCGAAGAAACTCTGCCCATTTTTGTAATCCATTGTCCCAACCCTTTAGCCTTTCCTCAAGCCAAAGGAGAATTCACACAAAGCAGTTGGAGGACAAAGAAGAGGAGCCCAGGATCAGGTTCAAGGAGCGGTGGCCGGTTTCGACTTTGATTGTAAGTTGATTCATTTTCATTAATAAAAAGAATACTTTTCCCGTCCCAATGCACGAGTTATCTATGATTTGATGAATTTGTGTTTGATTTGTAACCCTTGAGTAAGAAAGTAGCATGCATGCGTAGTTGGTATTTGTCTGGATTGTAGGTTATCTATGGAAGGAGCAGCGCAAGCAAGTGGTCAAAGCGCAACGGAGGATCGACATCAAATGCCGGTAAAAAGGTTAGTGATTCTCTTCATGTAGCTACTGTGAAAAAGGGGTTTTAATCTTGGGTTGTAGGTTAAAAGTAGTTTTCTATTCGGTCAAAAATATGCATGCAAGTCTGACCCTAGTTTGCTAGTCCGTAGGGTATTTTCCCAACAACACTGTCTGACTGTCATCGCTTGGTGAGGCTTCCTGATTCCTTCGGGAATCTATCAACGCTGGAACACATCGACCTATCTGACTGCCGTGGCTTGGGGAGGCTTCCCGATTCCTTCAAGAATTTAATTCAGCTTAAATATCTTAATTTAGTGATTCGCTATAATTTAACCGCCTCTACTGGAACTTTTCGGAAGATGAGTATGCTTGAATACATCCTTCTCCCCAATTGTCACTTTGAGCTGTTACCCTCCCAAATTGCACGTCAGTGGCCCCAGGAAAAATTATATTTGTGGCTTATGAACTTAAAAGAATGGCCCAGTGCAAGAGGTTTGGAAAAGTTGGTATTAGTAGCACCATGTTTTTTGGAAACGTTGCCGCCTTCAATGGGATGTGACCTAAGGAACTTGAAGTCTTTGGAGCTGCGGAGATGCCTGAGTTTGAAATGTTTGCCGGATTCCTTTATGCTGTTGAATCAGTTGAGTGAGTGGATAGTTGAGGATTGTCCCTCCTTACAAGAACTGCCTTTTAAAATGATTGAAGGCCAAAGTGAAACATGGACTGACTTGGGAGAGCAAGGAACATTGAGTAATTTAGACAGGTGCTTGCTCCAGCTCCAACACTTGGAACTACACGGCACAAAAATATCAGAGGTATCATTTCCTACCTGTGTTTTCCCCGACCTCCAACATCTTGACATCAAGGATTGTGAAGATCTGGTGGAGCTTGGAACATTGCCAAATGCACTCATAAAACTGCAATTGTTCGGTTTGTTAAATATAATGTAACCTCAACAGGTTGACTGTACGCTGCCAGCTGTCCTGGCCAGCTGTACTTTCTATTCTTGTTTTGCTTGAGCCTATTTAGCTCAGCTATTTCCCTTTGCATAGTACTTACTACTTCAGATCTTCTTCATGTACTCATTTTGTACTCTTCTTCTTATATTCTAATATACTATTTTTTGTCCTATTCTTTCTCTCTGCATTTCTTACTTCACAATTTATCATGGTATCAGAGCTTCAACAGTAAGCCTCTTCACACAGGCTGGATAGCAACACAATCCTCAAACAAGAGCAGAGCTTACACAGATCTTGAGAGCATTCGACATAGACTTTTCACAAGGCTTGGAGAGTTGTCCATCATACTCTTGAAAGATCCTGGCAGGAAACTTCCACGAGGAAGCAGACCGTCATATGCTCAAAAGATCAGTGTAAGAAGCTCACGCGAGGTTGCAGAGCGTACTACACTCGAAAGTTTCAAGGAGCAGAAACACGAGAAGGAAGCAGAGACTGAGAAGGAAGAAATAGTAAAGATTCTTATTCAATTTTCAAAGAATCATCAAAGATTCACGAAGAAGAGCTGCAGGAGGTGAGAGATCTTGAAGAATTCAAAGCATTTGTTTAGATTCGTGAAAGATAGTTGCAGAAAGAAGAAGCGTTTAAAGCATTTTAGAAATCGCTCAAATCTGTCAAAGATTGCAACAGAGAACAAAGAACTCATGAAATTCTTTCAAATCTTTGAAAGATTCACGAATTTTTCTTCCACGGAAGAAAATCCTTGTAAAGGAAGTAAAGAACGCGTCTCAGGTTCAAAGAACAACCGTCGCGACCGTAAGATTCATCCTGCGAAAAAATCCGAGGCAGAAATCCAGTTCAGAAGGGACGAAGAGAGTGCGGAAAAGGCAAAAGAATTTCAGCCATTAGATCTTGCGCAGAGGACCGACAGCCGTTGGATCAACGAGAATGTGCACAAGGTTTAGTCCTCTGGAGCGCATAGGAGAAATTTGACTTGCGAAGTCACGAAATCATCTGGACTGTCCATCAAGAGACACGTGGTGAGATCTCGACATTTCGCTGACTCGCAAGGTGTAAAGGTCAGAAGACATCCATGAGAATTCGTGAATTGCAAAATCACGAGTTATTCTGGACCATTGGATTGATATAGATCATGAGCCGTTGATCTGATCCAATCACAAAATTGGGGATCGGGCATTGGATGAGCGACTGAGACTGCTCTCCAAAACCCCGATACGCGAAATCCCGACATCACAAATCGCGAAATCCCAAGAGGATTGTGAACTGTGCATCTTAGAGGACAAGTGGCAGCAGATCCAAGTGCCATCGACATTTCGGAGTTCGGGATATCGGAAGTCTTGTTGACAAAAGGTCACGACACTCCACGACGAAAGTCTTGAAATCCTGAAAAGGTCACAACTGTCCATTTGTTCGGACACGTGGCGGAGATCGAGGAAATCATCGGCATCTCGACTACCGGGGTTTCAAATTGACAAAGGATTTGGAGTCGCAAGTTGCAAAATCGCGAAACGACAAGGACCGTCCATCTTTCGGAGACGCGTGGCATCAATCCAGGATCTCGGGAAATTTTTCGAAAAAGCGATTTCGGCAAAATCGACAATTCGAACTTCACGTTTTGGAAGCACAGCGTGACGAGGAATCACAAGTCGCGAAATACCGATTCGCGAAATCCCGATAGGATCTGGACCGTTGATTGTCCAACATGCACATTTCGACATTTCGGCATTTGAAGTCCCGACAGCATGAAAGAAGGACATCGGGACTCGGCATTTCGGGAATCGACTTTTCGGAAGTCAAGAGACCAAAAGGTCGTGCGTTTGTGTCGCGAAACCAAAAATCGTGAAGCCGAAACTCGTGAAATTTTGAATCACAGAGTTCCGAAGTCACTGCAAATTACACGCAGGAGACTGGTAAGTAAGAGTTTTTTTTCTGTTTTGCTGAATTCTTTAAAAGATGGCGACGTCTAGCAATTTAGGACCAACTCAGGGTCCGATTCTTCTTGGAAAGAACTATGAGTTCTGGTCTCTTTGGATGAGATTCTTCTTGCAAGCACAAGAGTGTTGGGATCTAGTGGATCATGGATATGTGGAACCAGATCCAGTAGACCTGTCCACCATGACTAATCAATAGAAAATTGCTCAGGCAATGTAAAGAAACAAAGAAAATAAAGATAAATTTTGGATTCAAAAGTCTGTGGATGACTCGATTTTCTAAAAAATCACAGGCGCTGGTACTTCAAAACAGGCCTGGGACATCCTTAAAACTTCCTACCAAGGAAATGACAGGGTCAAAATAGTTAAACTGCAGACCTTGAGGACGCAATTTGAGACTCTAAGGATGACAGAGTCCGAAAATGTGGATCAGTTCATGACCAGAGTCATGGGCATCGTGAACCAGATCAGAATAACTAGTGAAACCATCACTGATCAACAAATTGTTGAGAAAATCCTCAGAAGTTTACCAAAGAAATTCGAAATGGTTGTAACAACAATCCTTGAATCCAAGGATCTGTCAAGTTTTTCAACAGATGAATTAATTGGTTCTCTGGTGACACATGAGACTAGACTGCATCTCACAGATGAGTCAATCTCCAATGCTTTCAAAACTCAATTCTCCTTCAGCAGAGGGAGAGGCAGAGGAAGAAGCAGAGGTCACCAAGGAAGAGGGAGCAATCAAAGTAACCCTCACTCCAGTGGAGGTAATAGACAACAATATCCGAATCAAAATTTCCAAGGTCAAAGACAACAACAACAAAATCAACATCAGAATTTCCAGCCTCAAAGAGGCAAAGGGAGAAGATCAAATGAGAAATCAAGCATACAATGCTATTACTACAAAAAGTATGGGCTCTATGAATCTGAATGCAGGAAGAAGCAAGTAGATCAGCTCTCAGGCAGAACACATGTGTCAAATCACACGGGAGAAAACTCAGCAGGTATGTTTCTTTCGTGCCACAAGACTGAAGAACAACCTAAAGGTCTGTGGTTGTTGGACAGTGGATGCAGCAATCACATGACAGGTAACAAAGATTTACTTTCATGCATTTATTCTTCAATCTCATCTGATATTACACTTGGAAATGATTACTTAGTCAAAGTTCAAGGAAAAGGAACTGTTCCTATTCTTACTAAACAAAATGTAAAGAAAGACATAAACAATGTCTATCATGTTCCAGATCTGAAACATAAT
>ML804449.1:71596-94704 GCA_009831015.1 Picea engelmannii
CCAAACTTCAAACATACAGATTGAAATTTGAACAACTGAAGATGAATGAAGATGAAACAATTAGCAAGTATTTTTTAAGAGTTGAATAACTTGTAAATGCCATGAAGGGTCTAGGTGAAACGTTTGATGACTCACTCTTAATTAAGAATATTTTAAGGTCTCTGCCTGATAAATTTAATCCAAAAGTCTCTGCAATAGAAGAATTAAATGATCTCAAAAATCTGTCCATTGATCAACTTCTAGGAACTCTAACTGCATATGAAATGACAATTAACAGAGATAAATCAAGTACTAGAGAAGCATCTTTTAAAGCAGACAAGAATACTGATTCAGAATTTGATGACATTGAGGCAATATTTGTGAGAAGATTAAAGAAAGGATCAGGAAAATATCAAGGGAAGTTGCCTTCCAAATGATTTAACTGTGGCAAGATAGGTCATTTTGCTTCTAAGTGTCCCCATCAGAAAAAGGACCAAAAATCTGATGATGAAAAGAAGTACAAGTACAAGAAATATAATAAGAAGAAAAGTTTGGTTGCAAATAATGACAATTCCTCAGAAGACACCAATAGTGACTCTTCCGGTGAGGATAAGACAAATGACTTTGTACTTATGGCCAAAGAGGATCATGATAATGAAAGCACAGACAGTGATGATAATGAGGAAGAAGCTGTGGTGGATTTGGAAGGAGAACTAATCAGTGCACTGGAAGAAATTGATAGACTCAGATCTAAAAACAGAAAGCTAAAACAAGTGTTAACACAGTTTGAAAAGGACAGTAAAGAACCTGATGAAGATTTTGCTCTACTAAAAGTGGAATTAGAAGAGGCAAAGAAGATATAATACATACTGAAACAACAACTGTCTTTACCTCCACGTGTAAATATGATGAGAATAGAATATTCCGGGAAGTAAGAAGAAACCCTAATTAGTTGGCTGATAACCCTAAAAGACAAGTTGGCTCAAGAGGATAACTTGTAGTAGGTTATTAGCCTCCAAGAGAAGAAGTCTGCTAAAGGAAATATTATATCCTAAGTAAATAGGCACCCAGAATGAGAAGTCGACCCAGGCAGTTTTCCAGATTTAGTATAAATACAAGAGGCCAGTCTTCATTCTGGCAGGCATTCTCAGAATTGCAGAAGCAACACTTGTGCGCACTGCAGTTGGCCTGTTTGTGCACAAGTTTGGAGGAGAGCTATTGTTGCAGTTAGCAGATTTCAGTTTTAGCTTGGACTATCTCTTGGTTATGGTTTGGACTCTCTGGTCAGATCTTGTTACTCTTGCTTGGCGCGCTATCCTTGGAGAAAGGTGCACCACCCTTTGTTTGGCTATCTAGCCTAGGGTTTTCTTCCTGAATGATTCTTTGTCAAGATTAAGGTGCTCGGGGGTGGCTTCAGCCTATGGTTGGGTGACAATAGTGATATTGTCTATGGTTAAACAAACACATCCATCATATTCTAACAGGTTATGGGTCCACACCTCCTTCATTTAGTATAACCACTGGAAGGGAGCATAGCCATAAGGATACTAAGCTCGTTGAAGAACTGTCACTAGGGTTTCTAGTAGGAGCAGTTACTAAATCACTGCCGCTAGGGTTACTAGCAGGTGCAGTTGCAGAAACCCTAACCATCTCGTTGAGGCGCCTTAAGTGAAGGGATTTACCTATTTTTTGGATAGACCAGTGCGTCGTAGCCTAGTGCATCTCTTGGTACTCTCAGCAAGCTAAAACATCAAGTTTGAGTTTTTGATCAAATCTAGGATTGACCAAGTCGAAGTAGCCATGATTTACTTTATGAAGTCAGAAAACAATTAGAAGGGGCTTCTAAATTTAGAGCATGGAAGACAAGGATTTATCTCATCCTTTCCAAGAACAAATTGTTGGATATCGTGAAAGGAAATATCGTGGAACCAGAGTTTGAAGAAGGAAAAGAGAAGGAGCCACAAAACATTGCAGTTATGGAGAAGTTCAAGGACAATGACATCAATGCCATGAGTATCATAGTGGATTCTATAAAAGACCACTTGATACCCTACATCTCCCATCTTGATTCATCTAAGAAGATATATGACGCCCTAACAAACCTATTCTCAGTCAGAAACATTGGACAAGTACTGAGTCTGAAGAATGAGCTCCGTGACATGAAGATGAATGATGATGACAACATAACATCATACTTTGTGAGGATCTCTCAGTTAAGATATCAACTACAAGTTATTGAAGAGATCATCTCAGAGAAGGAACTGGTAAATATGGTACTCAATGGCCTTCCCAAGACATGGGATGCATTTGCCGCAAGCATGAACAAAAGGAAGGAGTATCCTACATTTGAAGAACTTTGGACTTGTTGTGCACAAGAAGAATCGAGGATTAGTGCAAAAGAGAAACCACAAAAGAAATGCGATGATCAAGCCTTCACAACAAGATTCAAGAATTTCAAGAACAAAAGGAAGTTTAGTTCAAGGAATAAGCCAAATCAAGAGAAAGATATGTCAGAAATACAATGCTTCAACTGTCAAAATTATGGTCACTACAAGAATCATTGTCCTGAGCTAAATAAAAGGAAGGAGACACATGAAGCATTAGTTGTCAAAGAAAAGGAACTTTCAAAGAAGACTAAGAAAGACAAAACAAACTTCTTCTTCTAAGATAAGGTAACAATACTCTTCATAGTTCTTGTACATACCATGTTTTCTGTACATATCTTGCATATCTATTTCTTAGAAGATAAAATGTTCAAAGAGAAACCATACCTATGGAAGAACAACAAGATAAGGATTGACTACAAGTCATGCAATACACATTAAAGGATGAAGTACATCAACAACCCTTGGTAAAAATTCATGTGGAATCTATTACATAAGTAACAACTGCAAGATAAGCCGAAATCAGAAACAATCTTGAAGAAATGTAGAAGAAGTAAAGACAGAAAGAAGTCATCAATCAAGAGAAAATTGAAAAAATATTTGTGACACTTTGCAGAAGGCAATAAGGATGTAGACGGAAGCGTGGACTCTCCCATACAGAGGGAGCCGATTATATAATTCCAAAAGAAGATCTTGCATTCATGCATTCAAGGATTATGAGGGAGATAATCCTAATGATCCATTGAAGATGATGAAGTATCTATCCATGGCAGCAACCATGAAAAACAACATGTGTTCAAAGTGACCTTAGAAGAAGTCTTCTTTGAAAAGAAGCCTTAAAGTATCCCTGGTTGTCCATCCACATCCATGATCCTATGATGAAAGAAAGAAGTGGAATCTATAAGAAACTCCATGGATCCAAGAGAGAAACATGAGGAAGAACATGAAGATTCCAAGAAAGAAAGAAAAATCAGAACAACCAGTCATTGTATCGAGAAACACAAGACTACCAGCATGATATGAAATCACTAAAAGCAATCAAGTAGAGGAAATTAAAGTTGTGATAAAGAACAATGTATGGAAGACTTATGAATGTAAGAATTGCAAGATCCATACCTAGAGGTTCTCCCAGATAAAGGGAGAAGACTGTGATGATCACTTGTTCCAATAAACCAGACATATCTCTACATGAGCTAGTATATCATCTGCAATATCCATGGGTTGGAGTTTACATGTAGATCAACCTCAAGGCTTTGAGGTATACCAGAAAGACACCCTTGTATGCAGATGAAAGAATATTTTGTATGGACTCAAACAACTTGGTGCAAAGCTTCTCATGCACAACAGAAGCATGGTGAAAATATTCTATGATAAAAGTCAGATTGGTTACTCAGAAGTCCAAGATGGTGGATTGCTAATCCATGAAAAAATATCATGATGAAAGAAGAAGTGCCACATGGATATGTTCCAACTTGAGCCTTGCCACGATTTTATGAGCCAACATAAAATAAAGGAGCTGAATTCAACTATGATATACTGCAATGATCAGAGCTATACAAAGCCTTCAGAGAAAACTAGTGTTCCAGAAAGACCGAAGTACATTGAGATCAAGCATTACATTCTCCATGATGAAGTCCAGAGAAGTGAAAGTGGTTCTCCAATATATATCTCCACAGATGAGTAGATAAACAGACATTTTGGTAAAGCCTCTGTCCAAGATGAAAGAGTTTGCATACTCAAGATGGATCTCGTGGAGACGACTTCCTTATTGAAAAATGAAGAGATGACTCCCAGGTTGGGAGGGAGCACTGATATGTTATTGACTTATGGAAAGTCATTTTTCAGTTCAAAAAATGGTCCAGGATGAGTAGTTCCTTTCCATTTCAGGAAAGTGGTTTGATATTTCTGACGGACAGACATTTTCCAGTTTGGAAAATGGTCCAGATCAAACGATCATTTTCATAATGAAAATGGTTCAATGGATTGGTGATGTACCATAGAAAACGATTCCCCTTGTGGTTAACATAGGGAATGGTCTAGGACAGTCTCTCTTCTTGACGCTCACTCTCATTAGTGGTCAAGAAAACTGGTCCACCTCATTAGGAAATCATTCTTTCGATTCTCACAGTTGTGGGCCATTTCAAAAAATGGTCCATTTTGGAGGTTGGTGCAGGACAATCATTTCCTTAGGAAATGGTCTGGACAATCATTCCCTAGTGCAGAATCATTCTCTCCAGGTTGCACTTTTTTTAGCACTGGAGGAATGACCCAGATAGGTGAATGGTCCAGGTTCAACAATCAGGGACATGCATTCCCTAGGGAAGACTCATTCTCTCCAGGTTGCACTTTGTATAGTGCCGGAGGAATGGCCCAGATAGGTTAATGGTCTAGGCTCAGATATTTAGACAATTATTCTTCCTTGCTTGAGAAGAATAGTCCAGATAGCTCATCATTGATGTTTGACCTTCTGAGGGCAGATGCTCTTCCAGATCTCACAGATGCAAGTGGAAGAATAGCCCAAATGATTCAATTTATATCATAACAATGTTTTCTGTGCAGGTTGATATCAGATGATATGATTGTTATGGAGACTATATGTCTCTGGACAGTAGATGTATGCTACTGTGGTGGATTTGTTCCACTAATTATGACTATATGTCATTGATCAAGTATCTGTGTGCTACTTGTTGTGGTAGTGTACCACTGGATTGTAGTTGTGTACTACTATGGATAGGCACAGTTGTGTTCTATTGAATGACATTGTTTCGATCACCTTTAAGACTATCAGTAGTGTTGGAAATGATTATCAGCTAGATGGATGATCAATGGACAGAGATTTCCCAGACAGAAAATGGTTTAGGACATTTATTATTCTAGGACATATGTCCGGATTAGAAGAATGGATCTTGTGTCACTCTGTGGAGTGAGTGACTTATCCAACATCATGTTTTATTACTCAAATGGAGTATGGTTTCGAGAGATGATGCAACTGATGACACTGATAGTGATTATGGTGCTCATGATCTAGTCATGAGATAATCTATACAACTATGTTGATGTTACCGGGTGAATGGCATGTTTGTGCTCAAGACCATTACCTTCAATACCTCCCTATATAGGAGGGAGTGTTGATATTATGATAGTTGCGGGATGTATTTACCTCCACATGTAAACCTGACGAGAATAGAATATTCTGGGAAGCAAGAAGAAACCCTAATTAGTTGGCTAATAACCTTAGAAGACAAGTCGGCTCAAGATGATAACTTGTATTAGGTTATTAGCCTCCAAGAGAAGAAGTCGGCTAAAGGAAATATTATAGACTAAGTAAATAGGCACCCAGAATGAGAAGTTGGCCCAGGCAGTTTGTCAGATTTAGTATAAATACAGGAGGCCAGTCTTCATTCTGGCAAGCATTCTCAAAACTGTAGAAGCAACACTTGTGCGCACTGCAGTTGGCCAGTTTGTGCCCAAGTTTGGAGGAGAGCTACTGTTGCAGATGTTGTAGCTAGCAGATTTTGGTTTTGTCTTGGACTATCTCTTGGTTATGGTTTGGACTCTCTGATCAGCTCTTGTTACTCTTGATTGGTGCGCTATTCTTGGAGAAAGGTGCGCCACCCTTTGTTTGGCTATCTAGCCTAGGGTTTTCTTCAGGAATGATTCTCTGTCAAGGTTAAGGTGCTCGGGGGTAGCTTCAGCCTATGGTTGGGTGACAATAGTGATATTGTCTATGGTTAAACAAGCACATCCATCATATTATAATAGTTGTATTAGTTATGTCTTATATTAAGGCTTATAATTCACTGTGGAAGTGGTTATTTGTGTTGGGAGTCATATGGGTTAGGAATGAGATGGGTTTTAGGGTTATGGATCAAAGGGTATAGGAATCTAATGTTATTATAGTTAGATGGAATACAAGGTGTAAGGATTAGAGATTAGATGTCTTTATAGATACCAAGGGTTCTATTAGTTGTTAATGGGATAGGGGTTATTGAGATTATAGATGGTAGGGGATAGGGAGGTTATATTAGGGTTTATAAGCTTAAGAGGGTTATAAATGTTAGGGGTTATATGTTAACAATTACATAAGGGTTTCGTTTATAAGAGTGTTAGTGGAAACCTATTTGAACATGTACAATTTCTAGTTTTAAGGTTGTTTTACATTAATGTTATGTAACTATTAAGGTGGATTATAAGGTACATGTATGTTCTATGTATGAAGGTAAGGCATATTAGTTCTCAGTTTGCTCAGGTTTTACCTTTTAAAAATTGTAATTTTCTTGTTTTTTTTCAATTTTTCCCCGACGGTCGTCATGCGCTAAGATATAAGAGATAAGAATATTGAAAGCTACCAATATCCTACCAAAGAAACATTCCTTCCAGAGATAAGAGTCTTGAAAGCTATCAATATCCTACCAATCAAATGATGTTTGGGCCATAAGGGCTTGTTAAAGTTCATTTGCAAGCTAAGCCAGTTCATAATTTGCATGTGACATAACACTATCATTCAATAGTCAAATTGTTACATTTCATTGTCATGCATCATGTGTGAGGGATTGAGCCACCACAAAGGAAACATACAAATAATATTTTTCTTATAAACAAGATATGGTACTATCCATTTTGAGGTTTGGCATAGAGATTGTTCTTATAGACTACACTGCATTTCACCATATAATCCCTACACTCCTTGCAAACCATGTAACACCATTCAAAGACACATTCATGACCTCTAAGCCACATTCACAGGTCACTATTTCCCATTTCTAGTCCAATGTAATAATGATGACATTTACGATGACGATGACATTTATTGATCATTCCAGGTATATTGCTCATTCATGAGGCCAAAAGCATATCAACTCATGCATATTTAAACCTTATTGCAGCACTGATTGCATTAAGGTAGCTTATTTTAACTATGTATTTCTCCACGAGAAAGAGAGAGAGTTAACCTATGGCAGTCAATTTTATTTTAAAAGAGATTAATAATAGTTTATACTTGCATTTTTAATGACCCAATTCTTCGGTGACGGGGGTTCATAACCATATAGCGCTTTAAATTGGGTAATTTTGGAGGTAGAGTAATACATAATATCATACCAATATTTTGTTAGATGGAACCATCACATCCATTTCCTTTGTTTAACCCATGTGTACATTTGAAGATACTTGCGATGAATTAGATATACTTGGAACCACCTCATCCATTTCCTTTGTTTATCCCATGTAAATATTCTTGTGATGAATTAGCTATACCATCGACGAACATTTTTTGTCGATAGTATAACTAATTCGTCGTAATATTATTTACATTCATCGCTCTTGTGACGATATCCTTTCCTTGTATCTTACCGACGAATTCCCTTCTTTGTCTCTCTTGCCGACGAAAATGTTTTCATTAGTGACGGGTACTAAATTATCCTTGATTATTATTCTTGATTTTCTCCTCTACCTATTCTACTTCTTTTCACACCACCATATATATCAATACTTCTTGAAGGTTAAAAAGATCAACATCAGCTTATAAGAGAATCCAATATCATATCGCTCTACTTCTATAGAGACTACTCTCTCTATGTTTTAAAAGATAGCTACATGACACTACACTTAATGATAAATTCCAACACTTGATGGTTTTAATTAGGATTCATTTCATATTTGGTTTATCAACTTGAAATTAAGATTTGATACTTTGCAAGCTAATACCTTGAGTCAAATACAAATATGAAATTAGGATTCATTAACATAACTACTAGAAAATGTATTCTAACCTATAACAAATATACTAAATTCTCATAATTTCTTCTCATAACTAGAAGTTGGTTTACATTTAGATGTCACATACCCACTAAGGAAAACAATTTTTTTTGTCGAATTCTCGAGGATCAGAATCCCTGAAATACCTACCGGGGTCTTAGCATAGGCTAGTTCCTTCCTTTTCCATTTCCATGTGATCGTGGGTCGCGACCACAGGCCGAACAAGTATGGCATTCTTTCACTCTTCATGACTCAGCACTACCAGAGCGTCGAGTCTTTCGACTCTACAAATCCCGACACAGTGAAGCATCGAGCCCCAATAGGGCTAGTGAGTGGTAGGTTTCCCCCTTGGGGTCTTTTCCACATGACCTTGTCCTGTGTCTACATGCTTAAGCCATCCAAGCGCTTATCAACTTTTCGCGATTCGGGGAAATGCGATGCATGACTTCCCTTTGACACTTTTTGCTACTCACAACCTCGCAGGTTGAAGCATCGAGCTCTCGTCCTCTTCTTCTCCAAAATCTTGAGACGCGAAAGTCAACAATGGTTGAATTCCTCTTCGCACTTCTCGCAACTCGCAACCTCGCGTGTTGAAGCGTTGAGCCTTCGTGCTCCTATCTCGCGAATCTCCGAGACGCGAGAATTCAACAGAGTGTTGAGTCCTTTCCGGGTGACGTGTGCCCACATGTCAATCGCGCGGGCCCCACCTGATGGATGTGCCACGTGTTCTCATGAGCCTCAACTCTCTGCACTTTGTGACTTCTACGGTCAAAAGTGACCCCTTCCAACCTCCGAACCCTCGAACTCCCGATATACGATATCACCATGGAGTTCTAATCCAATGGTCCTCCCATTTCTGGATCCAACGGTTCAGATTTTTCTCCTTGCCACTTCGCACTTCATGACTTCGTGAGTTGGAGAAACCAACTCTTGTGCTCTCTTCTTGCAAACCCCCGAGATGTGAGATACCGAACTCAGACCTCTTCGGGACTGCACCGATCCTAACCGCCTTGCAACTCTGCAAGATCCAATGGCTATCGACTGTTCGCCACTTCTATCTTGAAGTGTCTCCATCGTCCATACAGCTTCTCTCATGGCTACTTCTACAGATTAACTCCCTCACAACTCAGTACGATCCAACGACCCACGACAATTTGTCACTTCTCCACAAAGTCTCTCTGTTGTCCGTTTCTGCTCTCTTCTGCACGCGTCTGGACGTACTTTTTCGACGACCCAGATCTATTTTTCTTTAGCTGATATAACAATAGTTGTAGCTCCTCCTTGAACATGCGCTTCTCTTACTTTTCCTTGGAAGATTTCTTAAGTATCAAAGGTCTCGACCTTTGCTTCTCCTCTGCGACCTTTGCAGCTAAGGCTATGTGGACAAAATGGCACTATCCCTCCCGAGCGTCTCTTCTCTGAAACCGTGAAGGATTTCCTTGACCTCTGTGATTCCTATAGGGTATGTGCACATGACAAGGTGCTTCCTGTCCTCCTCAGATGGACGACTGTGATTCTTGCATGACTTTTCCACCCACGAAGTCAAAAGACTTCCCTCTATGACTCCCGATGTCCGAATCCCCGATATGGGTGATTTCGCGACACGTGTCCTCTCTCTAATGGATGGCTCAGGTTCTTTCCCTATTTTGGGAATTTTGTTGTCGAGTGCCCGGAATCTCATCCTCCGGAATCCCGAACTCCTGAATGCCGAAACCCCGATACGAAATCCTTCCCGGGACTTTCGCTTCTGCTGTTCTTCACGTGAGGTTTAAATCTCGTGCAACTCTCGACAGATCCAACGTCTGTCGGCTATTTTAGACCACGATCTGACAGCTCAGACCTACCTCTCCATTGCGTCGTTCCGAAGTTTCCTAGACACAAATCCATGGTCCAAATTCTTTCATGGACCTTGGGGATCTACGGTCCCGATTTCTTCGCTACTCGTGAAGATAAAGGAAAAAGGGTTAAGGCATTTAACGCCCTCGTTTATTCCTTCAATATAATGGTCGTGAATGACTGCAGATCTTCCAATAGGATCTCATCCGTTGATCGATACTTATTCTTCGAATCCTCAATGGATTCTGTGACTTCTGCGCCTCTGCAGAGTCTTTGCACACAAAGTGCTACCTCTTCTGAGATTTTCAAAAAGGGTGTCTCTATGGGGAGATTCATCCAGGGTATCACCTGAGACGGATAAGGGTATAGATTTCCCGAGAAACGACTTGATTTCTGAATTGATTTACTGTGCATATATACATGTAAATCTATTTATAAACATAAGCCATATGTAGCCCTTCCATTATAAGCATGCAACCACCATTTCTGAATCAAAACACTACACAGGCAGTCTTATACTCAAACCATTCATAAAAACTGCACAGACTAAGAGCATATATGTCAGCATATAATTTTCATGATGCAAGATGTAAAACACTTATCAGAAATAACACCAGAAGTGAGTGCAAATGCTGAGAGGGGTGCTCGTTTCCACCCAACCATAGGCTCAGCGATTCCGATAGGATTTACCACTAGCCACCCCCGAGCTGAGACCACGATGCTGTGACACTGCGTCTCTATTTGCCAGTGACCGAGAACGAGGGTTACTCTCCCCCTTCTCTATTATCACTAACTCTGTATTTTCCAGAGTTCTCTGCCTTCCCTTGCGTCTGCCCCCTTCTCGCTTCTCCCTCACGCCTTTTTCCTCTTGTGAGGTTGCGTGTTGCATGATTTCCCTCGCACTGGTCAAGCCTAACAGCTCTACAGATGGGTGGTTCACCCTCCCCCATCCCTCATTACTCATGAGGAGCCATTTACCTACCAATCCTGGAGAGTCATTTAATTCGGGGCCAGCGAGCCGCTCTTGGTTCTCCAAGCCAATGAAGTCCAAATACGGTATTGGTTTTGGTGGAAGTTAATGCCACCTTTCTAGGTGCCTTCCACCACCTTTATTCAGCCATCGTGGTCTCTTTTTTAGCATATCCCCTCTCAGAAGTCCTACAATATATCTATATATATATATATATATATATATATATATATATATATATATATATATTCATAATATTATTCACATTCATCGACCTTTTTCACAAGGTCCATTCACATCACACATTCACATTTTTGAGTTTGCCACAGTTCTTGGCCAGTATAGTTATTTTTACAAACTGGGGGAAATAGGGTGTTACAATTCCCTCCCCCTTAAAGGAACATCGTCCTTGATGTTCTTATCTATCAACATGACATGCATGTACAGAAGTAAACAAAATTGGATATGTCTATGTCATGGCATCCTTCATTTCCCATGTAGCCTCATCTGGGCCAAAATGTCTCCACTGCACCTTGACCTGTGCAATGGCTCGGTTCTGGAGCGGGGCTTCCTTTCTGTCCAGTATGCACTGAGGTTCTAGTAGAAATTCTCCCTCTGGTTCCACCTGGCTCACAGACCAGTCAATTATATGATTAGCATCATGTACATATTTCTTCAATAATGAAACATGGAAAACATTATGTGATTTTACTGTGGGAGGAAGTTCTAGCCTATAGGCTACAGGTCCCACTCTATCTAGAACCTCAAAGGGTCCACAATACCTAGGTGCCAACTTGGCACAAGCTCCCATTTTCAGGGAACTCTTCCTGGGCCTAACTCTCAGATATACATGGTCTCCCGTCTTGAACTCTCTTGGAGTTCTCTTTTGGTCGACATAACTTTTTTGTCGGTTCTGAGGGACTTTCAGGTTTTGTTTTATCTGAGTCACCTATTGTTCCATTTCTTTCAACATGTCGGGTCCAAAAGAAATCCTGTTTACGGGATTACTCCAGCTTTCTAGAGTGTTACGCGGTCTACCATAGAGGACTTCGAAGGGACTCATCTTTAAGGATGCTTGGTAGCCGTTGTTGTAGGCGAATTCTACCAGTGGTAGGTAGTATTCCCACTTCTTGGGTTGATGCATTACATGCATCCTTAACATATCTTATAGTATTTGATTTACTCTTTCTGTTTGTCCATCGATTTGAGGGTGATAGGTGGTGCTAAACAACAACTTGGTCTCTAAACCAGCCATCAATGATTTCCAAAAGTTGGAAGTAAATTTCGTGTCTCTGTTAGACACGATCTCTTTTGGCATACCATGTAGTCTGAATATCTCTTTCATGAATACCTAGGTGATATCGATTGCCTTGCAGGTCGACTTGACGGGGATGAAGTGAGCAGACTTGCTCAATTTATCCACCACCACCATAATGGCATCATTCTGTTTGGTTGAGGTTGGTAATCCAGTGATGAAATCCATGGAGATGGTTTCCCATTTCCATTCTGGGATTGGTAAAGGTTGCAATAATCCTACTGTGTGTCGATGTTCTGCTTTAACCTGTTGGAACTCTATGCATTTGGCTAGGTACTCGGCTATGTCTTTCTTCAATCCAGGCCAATAAAATTGTTTCTTGGTGGCAGTGATCATTTTCTGGTATCCTGGATGACCCGAGTAGGGCCTTTTATGTAGTTCATCCATAATGAAACTCTTCAAGTCGTCACAATCTGGGATATAAAATCTGCTTCTATAAGTGAGCAAACCTCCTTCGGTCTTCTGGTAGCCTTCATATTTTACTCGGGAGGGTTCTTGCTGTAGGTACATGGTCACAGTCTGGATGAAGGGATCTGTTTCTTGTACATTTCTGATTATTTCCTTGACATCTGTCTCGTAGGTTCTCATCACTGCCAGGTGAATCGTTTTCATACTTCTGCTAAGGGCATTGGCCACCCTATTTTCCTTTCCTTTAATGTGTTTGATTTCGAAATCAAACTCGCTAAGGAGGACCATCCACCTAGCTTGTCTAGCATTGAGCTTTGGTTGATCAAACAGGTATCACAATCCATAGTGATCTGTCATAAGTACAAATTTTCTTCCCAGGAGGTAATGCCTCCACATTTTCAAGGCATGCACTATGGCAGCCAGTTCTAGATCATGGGTCACATAGTTGACTTCATGCTCGTTCAATTTTCAAGATTCATAGCAGATCACACTTCCTTTTTGCATAAGGACTCCTCTGAGCCCTTCCTTACAGACATCTGTGCACATGAGGAATTTAGCTTCTGGATCGGTGATCTTCAACACGGGCGCATGGGTCAGTAGATGTTTCAGGGTTTGAAATATTTCTTCACATTTCTGTGTCCACAGGAATTTTGTCCCCTTCTTCTGGAGGGCAGTGATTGGACAACCAATCTTGGAGAATCCTTTTATAAATATCCTATAGTATCTTGCTAATCCCATAAAGGTTATGATGTCCGAAACATCCTTTGGGGTAGGCCATTCCATGATAGACCTGATTTTGTCAAGGTATACCGCTACTCCTTCTTCGGAGAGAACATGGCCTAAGTAATGTATTTCTTTCTAGAAGAATTCACATTTTCTGAATTTGGCATAGAGATGATGTTCTCTTAGCACTTGCAGCACAAGTCTAATATGCTCCTCATGCTCTTTTATGTTCTTGGAGTAAATTAATATATCGTCAATAAAGACAAGAAAAAATTTGGCTAGGAACTTGCTGAGTACATTGTTCATCAAGCACATAAAAGTGGAAGGGGCATTGGTCAACCCAAATGGCACCACCACAAACTCATAGTGACCATAACTCGTTTGGAAAGTAGTTTTATGGATGTCTTCACCATTGATTCATACTTGATGGTATCTCGACCTCAAATCAATCTTTGAAAAAATAGACGCACCCCCCAATTGATCGAACAGGTCATCGATCCTGGGCAAGGGGTACTTGTTCTTTATGGTTACCTTGTTGAGTTGCCTATAATCTATACACAGTCTAAGGGTACCATCCTTCTTTTTCACGAATAGGATTGGTGCTCCCCACGGAGACACGCTGGGTCAAATATAGCCTTTATCCATCATTTCTTTTAATTGGATCTTGAGTTCAACTAACTCGGGTGTGCTCATCTGGTAGGGTGTCCTAGACACCGACACCGCTCCTGGTGCAAGTTCTATTGAGAAGTCTATGTCTCTTCTCGGAGATAAACCCGATACCTCTTCCGGAAACACATCTTTGTATTCTCTCAAGATAGGGTGATCGTCAGGGCTTGGTTTGTCACTTTTGATTATTTTCAACACCTGTATTGCATATAGGGGACATCCCTTTCGGAAATACTTTCTCATTTGTAGAGCTGATATTTGTCTCACTGAGATAGGTTTTCGGATCCCTTGAAGGGTTACCTTTTTCCCTTCTTTACTTACACATTCTAAGGTTTTATGGTAACAGTCCAATCTATCTTTATGGGTGGCTAGTCAGTCCATACCAATCAACAGATCATACGATCCCAGGGGTAATAAGTTAAGGGTTGTTTGGGTGGGGAATTCACCCAACATTAATTGGCAGGCTAGTATGACCTCTGCTATCCTCCTTTTGTTTCCAGTGGCTAACTGTACCAACCATGGCTTGGTATTTTTTTGTGGTTGTAGTTTACATTTTTAGGGGCTACATAACTCAAATTTGAACCAGGGTCAATCAGAACAGACACTAAATGATTGGAAATCATACCTTCTATTTCCACTACTGAAGCTTGGTGATCAGCTTGGTTATTATCCAAGGATGCATAAATTTGTGGCACACTCCTGGCCACATCATTAACAGTAGTATCTTCCTGTATGTTATAAATTCTCCGACTATTCTGTTGTCGGTGTGGTTAGTCTCTCAGGAGATGTTCTTCTCCGCAACCCCAACATTTCAAAGGTTCTCTCTTTGGGTTATCAGTCTTCACTGATATGGGTCCAGAATTTTTATTTCCGCTCAAGGAGGGAAAATTCTGCTGGTGCATACTCCGGGCTGGAAAGTTCATTCTTGGGTTCTTCTTGTAGTTCTTAAATCCTGGGGATTTAATTCCACTTTTCTGAAATCTTGAACTATTCTTCTATTTTCATCCTTCGCAAGGTTCTGCTCTATGCCCAAACTGTTCATGACAATATGTTTCCTTTCGAATAATGTCTTCTAGAGTCTTTGGCTCATCAAATTCAATTCTATTCCGATAGTACTTAGGTAGTCCACTGATGAAGCATTGCACCTTTGCCCTTTCTGCTTTGATATAGGGTACATACCTCAACAAATCGAGGAATTTGTTGACATATTCTTCTATAGTAAGTTGTCCCAGTTTGAGTTCATAAAACTCTTTAGTCTTTTCATCGAAATATTTTTCCAACAGATAGTTCTTCTGGAAGTATTTCTCAAACCGTTCCTAGGACAGGTCCTCTTCACGAACCCCTTTCATATTCTTAAGGTCTTCCCACCAAATGGAAGCCTTTCCGTTGAAGTTGAAGGTGGCCACTCGGGCCTTCATATTTTCTAAAAAGTCATGGACTCTGAAATACTTCTTTAGTCCAAGAAGCCAGGCCTCTGCTTCCTCTCCCTTCTTTATTTCACCGTCAAAGGAGGGTGGTTAGGCCTTTCTGAATTCTTCAAATTTTTGACCTTTGGAAGACTTTTTCTTCCTCTGTTTTCTTCGGGGATAGGAACTAGTTCTACTGCTAGAAGATCCCTCTGAATCACCAACTTCCTTTTCAGAGGAATTATCCGACGCTTGTCCTTTACCTCTGTGGTGGACCTTTTTCGAGGTTCTCCTCTCAGTGTGGCCACTGATATGACCATGTTTCTGAGTTTCAGTTTCATGTTGCATTTGTCTTTGTAGATCAGATAAACTCTGCAGTAAAACTGTGTTAATTTCTGTTTGCTTTTCTTGTTCTTTCATCATCCTTTCATTGTCAGCCTTGTAGCTTCGTAATTCAACCATGAGACTCCTCACAGTCTCAGCTAGATCTGGAGGGGTCCTTGCTTCCCTCCTTTCATTAGACTCTTCATCTCTATTGTGGGAGCCTTATCCCACTTCCTTGTGAGTCACTATACTATGCGTTGATAATTTCCCGCGGTTGATCTTCCGCTTGTGTGCAAAAGGAAAAGCGCTGGTTGTTAGTCAATATTTATATTTATTTATAACCAGTACATAATTCATATTTTCACATGTACACACACACAATAGGGGTTTTTTCATTCTTAACTTCATCTTTTGATTAGGAAGGTTAAGACAGGGGGTTACTCTTTTTAAGAGTGTTCTGAATGGAGCTTCTGCACAACTAGTTCATGAGCCCAAGCAGGCCAAGTGTTGTAACCATGCCCTGATACCAATTTGTCACATACCCACTAAGGAATTTTTTTTTTTTTGTCGAATTCTCGAGGATCAGAATCCCCGAAATACCTACGGGGGTCTTAGCATAGGCTAGTTCCTTCCTTGTCCATTTCCATGTGATTGTGGGTCGTGACCACAGGCCGAACAAGTATGGCGTTCTTCGCTCTTCGTGACTCAGCACTACCAGAGCGTCAAGTATTTCGACTTTGCAAACCCCGACATGGTGAAGTGCCGAACCCCGACAGGGCTAGCGAGTGGCAGGTTTCCCCCTTGGGGTCTTGTCCACATGACCCTGTCCCGTGTCTATGCGCTTAAGCCAGCCAAGCGCTTATCGACTTTTTGTGATTCAGGGAAATGCGATGCATGACTTCCCTTTGACACTTTTCGCTACTCGCAAACTCGCAGGTTGAAGCGTCGAGCTCTCATGCTCTTCTTCTACAAAATACTGAGACATGAAAGTCAGCAATGGTTGAATTCCTCTTTGCACTTCTCACAACTCGCAACCTCGCTAGTTGGAGCATTGAGCCTTCGTGCTCCTATATTGCGAATCTCTGAGACGCGAGAAGTCAACAGAGTGTTGACTCCTTTCCGGGTGACGCGTGCCCACATGTCAATCGTGTGGGCCCCACCTGATGGATGTGCCACGTGTTCTCACGAGCCTCAGCTCTCGGCACTTCACGACTTCTACGGTCGAAAGTTACCCCTTCCAACTCCCGAACACCCGATATACAATATCACCACGGAGTTCTGATCCAACGGTCCTCCTGTTCCTGGATCCAACGGTTCATATTTTTCTCCTCGCCACTTCGCACTTCACGACTTCATGAGTTGGAGCACCCAACTCTTGCGAACTCTTCTTGTGAAACCTCGAGATGCGACATCCTGAACTCAGACCTCTTCAGGACTGCACCGATCCTAACCACCTTGTAACTCTGTAAGATCCAACGGCTATCGGCTGTTCGCCACTTCTATCTCAAAGTGTCTCCACCTTCCATACAGCTTCTCTCATGGCTGGTTCTACGACTTAACTCCCTTGCAACTCAGTGCGATCCAACGACCCATGACAATTCGTCACTTCTCCACAAAGTCTCTTTGCCGTCCATTTCTTCTCTCTTCTGCGCGTGTCTGGACGTACTTTTTCAACGACCCAGATCTATTTCACTCCAGCTGATCTAACGATAGTTGTAGCTCCTCCTTGAACATGCGCTTCTCTTCCTTCTCCTTGGAAGATTTCTTAAGTATCAACGGTCTCGACCTTTGCTTCTCCTCTGCGACCTTTGTAGCTAAGGCTCTGTGCACAAAATGGCACTATCCCTCCTGAGCTTCTCTTCTCTGAAACCGTGAAGGATTTCCTTGACCTCTGTGTTTCCTACAGGTTCTGTACACACGACAAGGTGCTACTTGTCCTCCTCAGATGGATGGCTATGATTCTCTCACGACTTCACCACCCGTGAAGTCAAAAGACTTCCCTCTATGACTCTCGATGTCTGAATCCCCGATATGAGTGATTTCACGACACATGTCCTCTCTCCAACGGACGGCTCAGGTTCTTTCACTATTTTAGGACTTTTGTTATCGAGTGCTTGAACTCTCGTCCTCCAGACTCCCGAACTCCCGAATGCCGAAACCCCGATACGAACTCCTTCTCGGGACTTTCACTTATGTTGTTCTTCGCGTGAGGTTTAAACCTCATGCAACTCTCGACAGATCCAACGTCTGTCAGCTATTTAGACCAACATATAATGGCTCAGACTTGTCTCTCCATTGCACCGTTCTGAAGCTACCTAGACACGAATCCACGGTCCAGATTATTTCACGAACCTTGGGGATCTACGATCCCGATTTATTCGCTACTCGCAAAGATAAAGGAAAAAGGGTTAAGGAATTTAATGACCTCATTTATTCCTTCAATCTAACGGTCGTGAATGACCGCAGATCTTCTGACAGGATATCATCCATTGATCAATACTTGTTCTTCGAATCCTCAAGGGATTCTGTGACTTCTACGCCTCTGCAGAGTCTTTGCACACAAAGTGCTACCTCTTCTAAGATTTTCAAAAAGGGTGTCTTTATGGGGAGATTTATCCAGGGTATCACCTGAGATGGATAAGGGTATAGATTTCCTGAGAAACGACTTGAATTCTAAATTGATTTACTGTGCGTATATACATGTAAATCTATTTATAAACATAAGCCATATGTGCCCTTCCATTATAAGCATGCAACCACCATTTCTGAATCAAAACACTACACAGGCAGTCTTATACTCAAACCATTCATAAAAACTCACAGACTAAGAGCATATATGTCAGCATATAATTTTCACGATGCAAGATGTAAAACACTTATCAGAAATAACACTAGAAGTGAGTGCAACTGCTGAGAGGGGTGCTCGTTTCCACCCAACCGTAGGCTCAACGATTCCGATAGGATTTACCACTAACCACCCCCGAGCTGAGACCACGATGCTGTGAGACTGCGTCTCTGTTTTCCAGTGACCGAGAACAAGGGTTACTCTCCCCCTTCTCTGCTATCACTCACTCTATATTTTCCAGAGTTCTCTGTCTTCCCTCGTGTCTTCCCCCTTCTCGCTTCTCCCTTACACCTTTTTCCTCTTGCGAGGTTGCGTGTGGTGTGATTTCCCTCACACTGGTCAGGCCTAACGGCTCTACGGATGGGTGGTTCACCCTCCCCAATCCTTCATTACTCATGAGGATCCATTTACCTACCAATCCTGGCGAGTCATTTAATTCAGGGCCAGCGAGCCGCTCTTGGTTCTCCGGGCCAGTGAAGTCCAAATACGGTATTGGTTTCAGTGGAAGTTAACGCCACCTTTCCAGGTGCCTTCCACCACCTTTCTTCAGCCATCGTGGTCTCTTTTTTAGTATATCCCCTCTCAGCAGTCCTGCAATATATATATATATATATATATATATATATATATATATATATATTCATAATATTATTCACATTCACTGACCTTTTTCACAAGGTCCATTCACATCACACATCCACATTTTTGAGTTTGCCACAGTTCTTGGCCAGTATAGTTATTTTTACAAACTAGGGGAAATAGGGTGTTACATTAGATTTCCATTCCACATGGCCATTTGTCCCCATTATTTTTGTCTGCATGAAATTGTCCTTCAGAGACATTACCCTGCAATTCTTCTTGATAGAACTGTTAGTTGTGGAGCCTGATTATCTTTCTGATTCAGAGGTCCTTGCTTTCAGCCGTGTTTATACCCCATGAAGTATTTACACCCCAGAAGTATGTACACTCTTCCACGCGGGGGAGTGCAGAGGGGGGGTACCCCCTCTGCGGGGTCCGGGGGATCCATCCCCCCGGCTGGGGGATCTGGGGGCAAGTGGGCCCCCAGCGGGGATTCGGGGGCAAAGCCCCTGAAGCAAAAATTGCCTTGTAAAAGTATATTGTAATTTCATTGTAAATCTGAACCGTTCATTATAAGGTCGCAGATCTAATGGTAGAGATTATGTTAGGGTTTTTTTCCCTAGAAGGAAACCCTCTTTTATGAGGGAAATGTATTGCGGCTATGGATGATGGTGAATATTGTATTTTGAGAGAGGAGACTGTGAGAGAAAGAAGAGGAAGTTACAACGGGTTTTGTTGTAGGTTGTATCCCTTCATTTGCTGGATAATAATAAAGGAAGGACCTGGCAATTTCTCTGGTGGACGTAGTCCACACTGGGTGAACCACGTAAATCTGTGTCTCTCTTGTATTGTGTGTCTTCTATGTTTTGTTTCTGCATTTGTTTTATTTTATTGCTCCGCGGTCCTGTTTTTCTAACAATAACTTTATTACATTAATGGAAAGTGTCACATTATTCCACTTTATTACATTGCATTAGTAAGTGCTTCAATATGATATAATGGATTTTAATATTTGAAAAAGTGGGTGTGTGAGTCAAATTTGAGTCTAGAAACCCTCCCATATCGTTAAGGCATGCAAATAGTCTATCCATGTGAAATTTCAATGCATACAGAAACAGTTTGAAAACATTTCAATGTTGGCCCCATTCACAAGTCATTGTTTCCCATGTCTAGTCCTAATACAATTTATGTTCGTTGTTCCTTTTAAAATACATTCAAAATTACACACGTCCCTGCATCTAGTACTGCAAGGGCATATTTTTATGGTGTTCATTAAGCAATCAACGAAAAAGAGGTATTTTTCATCACAACTATGACACACATACATTGTATATACATTAATGTAGAACCTAAAAGAAAAATGAAGAAACGCTGATGCAAACTTAAAACTTGCATCAGCCAATTTGTGTACTTTGAAAGAAAAATAGGGTTTATGGTTTACATGATGAATTGATTATGGAAAAAAGTGGGTGTGTGAGTCAAATTTGAGTTCATAAACCCTCCCATATCGTTAAGGCATGTGAATAGTCTATCCATGTGAAATTTCAGTCCATACAGAAACAATTTGAAAAAATTTCAACGTTGGCCCCATTCACAGGTCATTGTTGCCCATGTGTAGTCCCAGTACAATGTATGTTCGTTGATCCTTTTAAAATTCGTTCGACAATACACACATCCTCGCGTCTAGTACTGCAAGGGCCTTTTTTAAGTTGTTGATTAAACAATGAACGAAAAAGAGGGATTTTTCATCACAACTATGACACACATACATTGTATATACATTAATGTAGAACTTGAAAAAAAAATGAAGAAAGACTAATGCAAACTTAAAACTTGTGTCAACCAATTTGTGTACTTTGAAAGAAAAATAGTGTTTATGGTTTACATGATGAATTGATGATGGAAACAAGTGGGTGTGTGAGTCAAATTTGAGTCCATAAACCCTCCCATATCATTAAGGCATGCAAACAGTCTATCCATGATAAATTTCAGTGCATACAGAAACAGTTTGAAAAAAATTCAACGTTGGCTCCATTCACAGGTCATTGTTGCCCATGTCTAGTCCTGGAACAATTTATGTTCCTTGTTCCTTATAAAGTTCATTCGACAGTACACACGTCCCCACATCTAGTACTGCAAGGGAGTATTTTTATGGTGTTGATTAAGAAATCAATGAAAAAGAGGGATTTTTCATCACAACTATGACACACATACATTGTATATACATTAATGTAGAAGCTTAAAGAAAAATGAAGAAAGGTTGATGAAAACTTAAAACTTGCGTCAACCAATTTGTGTACTTTGAAAGAAAAATAGGGTTTATGGTTTACATGATGAATTGATGATGGAAAAAAGTGGGTTTGTGAGTCAAATTTGAGTCCAGAAACCTTCCCATATCGTTAAGGCATGCGAATAGTCTATCCATGTCAAATTTCAGTGCATACATAAACAGTTTGAAAACATTTCAACATTGGCCCCATTCACAGGTCATTGTTTACCATGTCTAGTCCTAGTACAATTTATGTCCGTTGCTCCTTTTAAAATACGTTCGACAGTACACACGTCCCTGCATCTAGTACTACAAGGGCATATTTTTATGGTGTTGATTAAGAAATCAACGAAAAAGAGGGATTTTTCATCACAACTATGACACAGATACATTTTATATACATTAATGTAGAACCTGAAAGAAAAATGAAGAAAGGTTGATGCAAAATTAAAACTTGCGTCAACCAATTTGTGTACTTTGAAAGAAAAATAGGGTTTACAGTTTACATGATGAATTGATTATGGAAAAAAGTGGGTGTGTGAGTAAAATCTGAGTCCATAAACCCTCCCATATCGTTAAGGCATGTGAATAGTTTATCCATGTAAAATTTCAGTGCATATAGAAACAACTTGAAAAAATTTCAACGTTGGCCCCATTCACATGTCACTGTTGCCCATGTGTAGTCCTAGTACAATGTATGTTCGTTGTTCCTTTTAAAATTCGTTCGACAATACACACGTCCCCGCATCTAGTACTGCAAGGGCATTTTTTATGGTGTTGATTTAAAACTGAATGAAAAAGAGGGATTTTTCATCCTAATTATGACACACATACAGTGTATATACATTAATGTAGAACCTGAAATAAAAATGAAGAAAGATTGATGCAAAGTTAAAACTTGTGTCATCCAATTTGTGTACTTTGAAAGAAAAATAGGGTTTATGGTTTACATGATGAATTGATGATGGAAACAAGTGGGTGTGTGAGTCAAATTTGAGTCCATACACCCTCCCATATCGTTAAGGCATGCGAATAGTCTATCCATGTGAAGTTTCAGTGCATACAGAAACAGTTTGAAAAAAATTCAATGTTGGCCCCATTCACAGGTCATTGTTGCCCATGTCTAGTCCTGGTACAATTTATGTTCCTTGTTTCTTTTAAAATTCATTCGATAGTGCACACATCTCCACATCTAGTACTGCAAGGGAGTATTTTTATGGTGTTGATTAAGCAATCAATGAAAAAGAGGGATTTTTCATCACAGCTATGACACACATACATTGTATATACATTAATGTAGAAGCTTAAAGAAAAATGAAGAATGGTTGATGCAAACTTAAAACTTGCGTCAACCAATTTGTGTACTTTGAAAGAAAAATAGGGTTTATGGTTTACATGATGAATTGATGATGGAAAAAAGTGGGTGTGTGTAGTGTCCCCAAGGCCGAGCCCCGTTACAGATCATATTATATGCAAAGAATTGTAAATATGTTCTATAGGATAGTGAGCCAAGTTTTGTATAAGCTGTAGGCTTATGTGTTTTGTTAGGCCAGGGAGCCTAAGTGTTGAAGGCCAGGAGCCTGTTGATGTACTTGTATGTATGCAGGTCAATTAATAAAATATAAATACCACCAGTGCAGACCGACC